>MDKF010019427.1:0-11948 GCA_026770625.1 Nicotiana glauca | reverse complement strand
ACTCGGGTGCATATCAGTGAGCACTTTCTGGGACTTCTACGATGAGCTGCCTTCTCCCTCATGCCGATTCGCAGCCGAAGGAGTCCTTGTCTTGTATTTATGATTTTCTGTCTATTCTGATTCAGACAGTAGGACAGAGTTTTGTATATTTTTTTTGTTTATACTCTACTGGTCGCCCGTAGCTAGTGACACCGAGTTCTGGCACACACTGTAGAGAACATTTATTTTTTTGGGGATGTATGACTACGTCAGTACTGTATGATTTTGCTAGTTTCTTTTATTTACTTGAAAACACTAGTATATTTAGTCGGCTAATTAATAATTGAGACTTAATCAAAACTTCCATAGTTGGCTGGCCTAACTGTGGTGTTAGGCGCCATCATGACCTAGTTAGGCAAAATGGGTTGTGACAATATGGTATCAGAGCACTAGGTTCACGTAGGTCTCACAAGTTACGGGCAAACCTAATAGAGTCTTGTAGATCGGTACGGAGACGTCTGTATTTATCTTCGAGAGGCTATAGGGTTTTAGGAAAGACTACTCTTTATTCATTCTTCATCGTGCAAGGGTCAGTGTACTGAGTTCAAAGCGGTAAAACATTTAGCACAGTAGGCATGGAACATGTAAGAAAATCAGGTATATACAAATACAACAATTATTCCGAGCTCGAATTCTTAAACCCTGAACCGAAGTTCTGGGTTTCTTGTCCCCAGCAGAGTCGCCAGAGCTGTCACATCTCCTTTTTCACTACTACTCCCCCGGAAGGGCGTAAAAGAGTTTTTCCACTTAAAGAACAATCGGAACGGGATTTATTATTTATTATTCAGAGTCGCCACTTGAGAGATTAATGGTGTCCCAAGTCACCGGTTAAATCCCCGATCGAGAAAAAGGTTTGACTCTTACAGTCCGTGAACCAGAAATCCGAGTAAGGAATTATGTTAACCCGGGAGAAGGTGTTAGGCATTCCTGGGTTCTGTAGTTCTAGCATGGTTGCTCAACTGTCATATTTAGCTTATTTATCTGATTTTACAACATGTTCTAACCTATGTGCCTTTTATTAGTAAACCGTTTTTATTATTATTACTTTTTTAAAGAGAATTGCAACGTTGTGAAAATGCGTCTCGAACCACGTCGCACCAGTGCACCCGTGGTTGTCAACACATTTCGACTCGGTTGAGATTTAGATTTGGGTCACATAAATGTGCACCCGTATTTAAGAAGGTAAAATTAAGATACGCGCCTAAAGCAACTACGCGTTTATTATCTTTGGGGAAGACCATGAAATTCGCTAAACGGTCCGCCTGAATTCTAAGTATTTTATATAGTATTTATTGAGGGCCCCGCAGTTTTGTATTATGTTTGGCGAGGCTCATCTCATTTCATTTAAAGGTCCACTCTAAAATAAACTATGATTTTCTACATTATTTGTATCTAAAAAAAATCCTAGTCAATCAATATTGTTTAAGAGCTATTTCATGTCTTTAAAAATGAATCTCGTAATCAGCCCTGGCTGGGCTTCCACAGCTTATCCATAGGACCGCTGGATCTCACTTCTAAAATCCAGCCTAGATTTTCATGACTTGGGCCTGACAGCTGGTCCATTCCAAATTGAATTTCAGGCGTTGCATAACTGGGCTGCCTATTGGCCCAAACAATCTTTAATTGACATTTACATTACAAAAGCTCAAAGTCTGTTAACGAACGGCAGGTGCAATAAGTTGCAAAAATAAAACTAAAACTAATGAATGCAGACACTACTTTAACTACCAATTGCATCTCGGTACTCTTCTGAGCTTGGCTCCCATTTTAACAACTGGAAACGAGAGGAATTTAAACACAAGGATGTGGATTCAATTAAGCACTCGTGATTAATTTTAGATATATATAAATTTGATTTCCTACTTGGATCTAATGTGAGCAACAGTAATGGAAACTAACTATTACCTGCAATTTGGATATCCTTAAATTAACTACTGACATTTATCAATCCCTTTTGAACCTATTTTTTACAATTATAAAATTAATGAGATTTAACTCCTACAACAACCATCTCAAATGTGTTTCACGACTACAATGCCAAGTGGAATTAATTACTAAACTTGCAACCATTTTTTTTTACCTGCTTTCACTACTACAGGACTTAATCAAGTATTTGACTCATAGTCTAAACCCAAAAACATGAACTACATAGCCTATTGAATTCAACTTGCGAAATGTGTCAACCTATTCGAACCTCAATGACTACATAATTATAGAGCTTGACTCATGACCGTAACTGAAGACCCAAATAACAGTCCAAAATACTTAATCACAGTCCAATTTCAGTCCATTTATTACAAACTGACAGGGATCTATATATCATCAATGAATGTAGAGTTTAAATACACAAATCAAAGAGATGTTAAATCAGAAAATAGGCTTCAATTCTTCATATAACATCATTTCTGCACCTTTTCAGACTACAGTCATTCGAGGGATGCAATAATGTACCTGAAAATTGAATCACAGAGATGGAGGTGAAAGTCAACAGCAGATTGAGCAATTAGCAAAGCAAATAGCAGCTCACAAAAGTAAATTTAACCCTGAGATGATATTAGATCAACCAGAAGAAATTTCCACCAAAGTTAAACACAAACTAATCGAAATCAGCTTGAATAGACTCAAAACTTGACCAAAATCAGCTTGTTTGATCTTCAATTTAATCGAAAACAACTCAACAAGATGAACTGAACCTCCAGCAGCAAAATTAGAATATTAAGCACTAAATTTAAGCTGAAACTTTTATGAAACAAGGATTGTTTTTGGTTTTTCTACTGATCTCTATTTTTTTTTTTTTTTGAGGAGTTTTTGTTGTTTTTGGTTTTTCTGGGAATCATTACTGTTTTTGTTTTTGATTTTTTGAAGATTTTGGAGTTTTGATCTCAAATTTCAGATTTGAAACTTGCAGGGGGGGGAATTTTGTGAGGCTTCAAACTTCTTTATTAAGGCATTGGGATGCCTTTTTATAGGCACAAATGAGGGCAGAATGTTCTAGATATTTTGTTCATTTTCCCTCTTTTTTTTTAATTTTCAGTTTGGTTAAAAGTCCCTCATTTCCTAATTTTCTACTCAAGTTATTACCACTACAATTATTTAAAATTACACTAAGACCTCATTTGGAATGTTCTAGAAGGTTCTACCTTCATCTACCCTATTCCTATGCCATTGTAAATGCCTATAGTACCCTTACTTGCCTTCCACAATTACCAATTTGGCAAAACATGCTATTTTCATATGCCCAAATTACCCCTGAGGTTTCCTGAAATTATTACCCAACCACAACCCTTTTACCCTAGTTAATAACTATGGTTATCTAACCTCAATCAGCTATATCCAATTTATCTAAGCTTAACAATTTCCTGAATTAAGGAACAACTAATTAAAAATATTAAACTATTGATTTAATCTAATCAAACAAATCCAAATAGAATTAAAACAAACAGGATCAATACTAAAACAGAAACTAATACTGAAACAGTAAACTATAACTAATTAATCTAGAATTAATTCTAATTAATACTAACACAGTTGTAGACAATAAATTTGCGGACGAGAAAATAAAATCAAGACCGAAAAATATTGCAACAATCGTAGTATTTGATTTTGAATATTTGAGTGTTACAATCTCTATGAATCGTCTGATTCTACTTTTCTAGTATAAATTCAAGGGTCTTTGAGCTTGATCTTGAATCTATGTTTGTTGCCACGAACGATGATCTTGTTCTTGAGCTTGAGCTTGATTGCTTGAACTTGAACTTGATCTTGATTTGCTCTTCGTTCTTGATTTTGAACTTGATTTCTTGAAATTTAACTTGATTTGTTCTTCGTTCTTGAGCTTGAACTTGTTTTCTTGAACTTGAACTTGAAGCTTGAAACTTGTGGAGAAATTTACAGCGTTTGATCCACGAGCTCTTTCTTGCTTCTTGTTATAACTTCTGGTCCTTTTTCTGAGTTATGAAGACCTCTATTTATAGTTGTGGAAGGGAAGAGTTGTGATAAGAAAAAACTCTTTTCGACCAATCAAATTGAAGTGTGACATGGCCGCATTTGATTGGCCGGAACATGTCACTTGCACACGTGGCGCGATTTCTTTGGCCTTTTAGTGTGACTTGGCATGACTTGTTATTTTGACATGTGGCATGATCCCATTGGATCTTCCATTTGACTTGGCGCGCCACGTCATTTGACACGTGACGCCAAATTGGGCCTCTAGGAAGATGACATTTTGGGCTTAATGAAGTGGGCTCATCACTTTAGCCCAATTAAATGGGCTAGCCCAATGGATTAAGACTTATTTATTTAACCCATATATATTGGACTTATTTATATAATTCTATTATATTAGCCCATAATATTTATTTGGACCTATATATTTTGAATTTAAAATATAATCCAAATTATTTCATGGATTTAATTTTAATAAAATTTATATGCCTACAACGGTAAGAACAAATTAAAACTAATTAATTAAAAACTAAGAACTAAAACAAAATTAAAACTAATTAAAACAGTAAGAACAGGTTAAAAGAAATAGAATTAATTTGAGAAGAAAGCTTACTGATTCTTTTTAGTCCTCAATCAATTTCGAATTAATTTTTAAATTAATATTATACGTCTATTTCGTAAGAAATAGACTTATAATATTAACCTGAAATCTCTCGACTTGAAAAGATCTTCAAAACAGCTTGCCCTTGAAACCCTAGATCTACGATTCGAGCTCTTATGCTTGGATTTGAGGGATTTTATTCAAAGATTAGGGGTGAGGAAAGTACGGTGAATATATGGTGTGAGTTTGAGCTTATTTGAACAAAGTATTGGTTTGGTCGGATTTTAGATTTGATATTTGAGCCAATCGGCTAGGATTTGAGGAAAGAGGTTTTGAGGTTTGGAAAGAGGAGAAGAAGATAATTCAAGGGTGTTAATTTGGAGTGATTGGGGCTTCGCCGCCGCCGGCGGCGATTTCCGGCCGGCGGCGATAAGGTGGAGTAGGGCGGCAATAAGTGGGGTAATGGTGGTTATACACCGGTGATACAGAGGGAGGTACGAGGAGGAGATAGAATGTTTTTAGGGCTTGTGTATTTTCAGACATTAATATGTAAAAAGGGGGAAGGCTTCTTGGCCGTTGGATCAGGGGAAATCAGGGGCTGTGATTGGGTGATGATGAAACGACGTCGCTTCGTTTAAGGTGGTGCTAGACCGGGTGAGGTTGATTTGGGCTGGGTATGGGAAGGGGGTTAATTCCCTTGGGCTGGGGTTATCGGGCCCAAATGAGCAGCCCTCTTGTTTTATTTTCTTTTTGTTTGTTTTCTTGTATTTTATTTACTTTGTTTTTGTATTTTATTTTTTTGTTTTTTTGTATTTATTTATTTCTTATAATTTTATAAAATGCTAAAATAAAACCAAAAACAAATTGACTCTAACAATTATATTTCTTTTTAAACTAAAAATGCCAAAAATATTATTTTTTTGCTATTTTCCTCCTATTTTGTTCTAAAATAAATTAATACTAATTGATACTAAATATGTGAAATTGAATCCCTAAATGCAAATGCATATTTTTGTATTTTCATATGAATTATCATGCAACCAATTAACACAAAAATTTAACAAAATTCACAAAAAATTGTAAAATTATTTTATTTGAAACTTTTGGAATAATTTGCTTAGGGAAAAAATCACGTGCTCACAATTGCTACCACTGTCTGAAAGTTATCCTCGTTAGGATTGATCAGATAATACCATAATAGCAGATAGATATCTCAAGAAATATCACAAACAACAAATAATGAACAATGCTTGAATGCAGTGCAATGCATATGATGGTACATTCCAGTACCCACTGCGGCGTGTAACCCGAGCCATCCATATTTATTTATCGTCGATGGCGCTCACTGGGGGTGTGTACAGACTCTGGAGGGGCTCCTACAGCCCAAGCGCAATATCAAGCCATCTCGTGGCATCAATTAAGTCCTGGTCAGTCATTGTTACCTGACCGGTCAGTCATTATTACCTGACCAATTTACATCATATAATGTCATTGTTACCACTGTTTCAAGTCACATCTTACAGTGTCATTGTTAACACTGTTTCAAAATCACTATTGTGGCGCGCATCCCGATCCATGCTCGGTCCAAAATCATCATAAGCCCCTTGGGCATTTATAAAACAGTAGTTCTCAGCCTGAATTATCATTTAAAAATATCGTTTGAGTTTTCAAAACTTAGGAATATGGCTGAGTTTGCAAAACAGTATTTAAAACCTTGGACTGAAGCCAAATGATATGCAAAATATGCTAAAACAGTAATATCAATCCCCGAAGGGTTCTACAGGTCGGCACAAGGCCCCACACATGGCAATAAGCCCAATTAGCATCAATATAGTATCTGTCTCAATCACCAATATAGAAGAAATATCACTCGGGATGGACCAAGTCACGATCCCCAATAGCAAACAACCCCGCACTCGTCATAGAATGCGTGTCTCGCCTCAATATAGCACCACAATGTGCAATCCGGGGTTTCAAACATTTACAAGCATTAATCACCTCGAATAGGTAAAATCTCTAGCCCGCGACGCCTTTGCCCCTCAAACCGTCCTCCACGCGTGTCGTATCTAACCAAAATCAGAGCGAATATATCACAATATGCTAAGGGAGCAATACCCAAGCGAAAACAATTGAAAAATATCAAGAACCTCGAAACTAGCAAAACCCGAGCCCTGTGCCGACTTCTCGAAAAATTACAAAATTTACATCACCGGATTTCTTGTCTCTCCATGAGTCCATACATATCAAATTTACAAAAATTGAAGTCCATTTGACCCATCAAATTTCATTTTTAAATTACAAATTTTTAGGCCCTAGCTTTACCCCCTTTTGAAGAATTTCAACAAATTTCCATGTTAGATTTATCATAATCTCATGTATTTAGCCAAGGAACTTACCTCCAATAACCCCCAATCGAAATCTCCCCTCAATTCCGTCCAAGAGCTCTCGAACTTGCTCAAAAATGGTGGAAATAACATAAGCCTCGCGGAACCAAAAATGAATATAAACCCTTCTGGAATCAGGGGTTTCCGCTTCTGCGGTCCCCATGCCCACTTCTGCGCAATCGCTTCTGTGGTTTTTGTCCGCTTATGCAGAATTTCATTAAAACTCAAGGGCCGCTTCTGCGACACAAATTTCCGCTTCTGCGGAACCTCACCTCCAGGCCAAACCCGTTTCTGCGACTGCCTGTCCGCTTCTGCGGACTCGCTTAAGCGAAATGTGTTCTGCTTCTGCGGAACTACCCAAATCAACTCCAGACCGCTTTTGCGACCAAGGTAACGCTTCTGCAGAACTGCTTCTGCGGTCCATTTCCGCAGAAGCGAGCATACCATACACCAGCAAAATCTGCCATTTACTCAACTTGAATTTCATCCCGTTAGCCATCCGAAATCACCCCGAGGCCCCTGGGACCTCAACCAAAAGCACCAACATGTCTTAAAACATTATCCAAACTTGTTACAATCATCACAACCCATCAAACAACACTAAAATCATCAATTCTTATCGGATTCAAGCCTAAGTTCTTTAAATTCTTCCGAAACTCACATTCGATCAAAACCCAACCAAACGGCGTCCGAGTGACCTAAAATTTTGCGCACACATCACAAATCACATTTTAAAGCTACAAAAACTCTCAGAATTCCATTCCGACCCTCGGATCAAAATCTTAACTATCAACCGGAACTCGCCAAAATACTAACTTCGCTAATTCAAGCCTAATTCTACACCGGACCTCTAAAATCAATTCTGATCATACTCCTAAGTCACAAATTACTTCCCAAAGCTAACCAAATTACCGGAAATCCCATCCGAGCCCTCTAACTCATAAGTCAACGTCCGATTGACTTTTTCAAAACAAGCCCTCCTTAAAGAGACTAAGTGTCTCATTTTCTACCAAAACCAATCCAAATCAACTCTAACACACCAAACACTGATAATGAAACATGAAGAAGCATAAAATGGAAAAAACGGATCGGTAACTCATGAGACGACGGGTCGGGTCGTCACAAGGGCCAGGCGCAGGCCCAGGCCCAGGGAAACCGCAGAAGCGGTTCCGCTTAAGCGGGACTTAGACCGCAGAAGCGGTCCAGCCATATTGGGCCATACCCGCAGAACCGATCCCATACCCGCAGAAGCGATTTCCGCAGAAGTGGTCCTAGCACCGCAGAAGCGAAAATCGTTGGGTAGTGAGTTCATCTAATTCGAACTCAAAGGCCATTTACTTCATTTCTACTCCACACTTAGGCGATTTGGGGGCTTCTAAAGAGAGGATTTCAACATAGCACTTCAAGGTAAGTTACTTCCATTCATTATTAGTTTAAATACATGTATATTAAGTTGATTAAACACTAAAAATTAGGTAAAATCAAAGGGTTAGAGTTAGACATAGGGTTTTAATAAAACTAAGAATTTATCATGAAATTTGCGATAAAATGGACTAGAAATCATATATTATTGATCCTTAGGTTGTAGAGAACAAATTCCTTTGAAAAATCTCAGAATTCGGGCACGTGGGCCTGGGGTTGAAATTTAGGAAATTCATGTAAATGGTTGGGGAATTGCTTAAATAGCTAGGAATCGATCTTGTGAGCTTATATTAACTAGTTCTTACCTTATTTAACTAGTTTGTGATCGTTCGGCTCCAAATTGAGGTCTTGGTCTTATTCTTGATATTGGAAAGCGAGGTGAGTCTCCTTTCTAAACTTGTAAGAGGGAATTGATTTCGAGACTAGAGCAGACCTATACCATTTGCCTATACTACGGTTATGAGAATTTACATGCGTGTTGTTGTGGTTCTCCTGAAGTGAGTCCAGTGAAAAGCTTTTATTGGCACGTTGGGTGCAGTGAGTGGTATGAAATTTGAAGTAAGGATCAAGGTTGCAGTTCGGTGCTGACAAGGATGTCACGAGCTCGGATGAGCAGGAAAGGAGTTTCGATGTTAAAGTGAGTTGGTATTGTCGTCAGTATCACCTGAGATCGGTGTTTTGTGAAAAAGGCTTTGCATCCTGGTTAAGGATTCTTGATCACTCTTCAGCGTTAGTGCGGCCGGTGGTCTCACGAGCTCGGATGAGCAGGAAAGGAGTTTCGATGTTAAAGTGAGTTGGCATTATCGTCAGTATCACCTGAGATCGGTGTTTTGTGAAAAAGGCTTTGCATCCTGGTTAAGGATTCTTGATCACTCTTCAGCGTTAGTGCGGCCGGTGGTTTGGATGTGCAGACCCGTTATTTATTTCGAAGGGTTTTGGGAGCATGTCCTACATGAAA
This sequence comes from Nicotiana glauca, assembly GCA_026770625.1. NCBI lineage: Eukaryota > Viridiplantae > Streptophyta > Magnoliopsida > Solanales > Solanaceae > Nicotiana > Nicotiana glauca. The sequence continues at coordinate 2,599 of MDKF010019427.1, read as the reverse complement.
ATTGTATAAGTGTGACATGTAGTCACTTGATTGATTAAAGATTTAAACCAAGTATGAGGATTGTGGTAATATCATTAATTTGAGAATTTATGCCTGGAGGGCACTCTGTTTATTGGGTTATGGACTGTGAAGTTCGCTCCGGTTATGAGGATTGTTCTTATGTGTTATGAGAAAATGGGAGTTATTATGGACCTTTGAAAGGTTATTAGCCTAGTTGTTGCAATCAGAAATCGGCTTGAGATTAGTGGATTGATTTAAATGTGAATAGGGGCTCTATATCAGGCTAGATGTGTTCATCTCAGCAATACGCTCCTTATGGAAGGGAGTCAGGGGTTATTTTGTTGTCAGCTATTTCATGTAATGATGTATTGCGTCGTGCGAGTTGTGAGACGGCTTGGTGAATTTCTTATGTGTTGAGTTTCCGCACAGAGATGAGGTTATATGAGTAGGATGGCTCTTGAGATTTAGATCATATATCGCACTTCAGTTGTGCTCGAGTTTGTGGATTATAGCGTTATATGTCTCCCTAGGGAATTGATATTATGCACTTAGCGTGTTTATGACTGATATTCGATATTTTGTTGTAATGAGCAATTTAGCTCGACGTACATCTCCTTATGTGAGTTCTATGTGTGGATCGGGTGGCACGCCGCTATGGTTATGTTGCTCGGATCGGATTGCGCGCCGTAATAGTGTAATGTGCAGTACAGTTCCCAATATCTATTTTTATTATATTCTATTTCCTATTTTCTGAAGGAATCTCATATTAGTTGTGCGCCCGCGTCACATGTATGATTCGCGAGTGGGGTAATAGAATTTCCTTTTTAAAGTCCATTTTCCTTTTTGGTATCACATTCTAATTGGTAGCCTATTGGCACGTTGTAGCATCATATGAGACCTTTGGTCATGTCAGGGTGGCTTATTGCCTGAGCAGTTTCGTACTGGGTGATACGAGATCATTGGATTTAGGATCAGTGCAATCTGATTGTATGAAGTATATTAAGGAGCTGAGACCATTATTCGGTTCAGAATGAAGTGATGTTTCTTGTCAGGAGTATAGAATCAATGATTGGTTGACCCAGCAGTCGATTATGAATTTCAGTACATCTCTTCCGTCGTGGCGGTATTGTAAGGGTTAAAGTAAGACCTGTGTATGTCATGGGGTGCAATGGGAGCATCAGGTTAGTAGAATTTCGACTAAGTTGATCAGAAAATGTTATTGTGGTCCGGTGAGTAAAGTGATGCAAGGTGTAAATTCAGCTAAGGTATAAAGTCAAGTTTGGGTACAGCGTGTAGTGATTGATATGGCGATCGTATGTTGGAAACAGTCCTGACATAGAATTTTGGATGTTGGAATTGGGCTCTAAAGCTTATTGGCTTGAATAAAAGGGAATATCTTCATAAATGATCGAGCTAATGTGCACAACTGGGTTGTGATAGCACGAGAAGGTGCATGAGGTGTTAAACAGTGATTTCAGACTACTTTAGCATAGTTCTCAGCACGTTCGAGGACAAACGTATGTTTAAGTGAAAGAGAATGTAAAGACCCGACCATTCGTTTTGAGCTATAGAGCATCGTTCCCTAGTCTGAGGCCATGAGCAGCTTTGTTTCAGGTATTATGACTTGTGCACGTGGTCGGAATTAAATTTCGGAAAGTTCAGAGTTGATTTGGAGAGAGAATACTCATTTCATAAGCTTTAAGTTGGAAGAATTAACTAAGATTAGATTTAATAGTAAACGACCTCGGAATCGGGATCTGAAGGTTCCAGCAGGTTCGTATGATGATTTCGGACTTGGGCATATGCCCAGATCGAGCTTTGGATGATCCGGGAGCATTTTGGCGCCTATTGTGGAAGCTAGAATTTTGGAAGAAATTTCATAAGTTTGGGTTGAAGTGTATTTCAGTGATATTGATGTTTGTTTGGGATTCCGAGTCTGGGAGTAGCTCCTTATGGTGATTCTGGAGTTGGGAGCGTGATCGAAAGTGAATTTGGAGGTCCGTAGGTCGTTTTGAAGCCATTTGGCTAAATATAGAAATTTGAAGGTTTTTGAGAAGTTTGACCGGAAGTGGACTTTTAGATATCGGGGTCGGAATCCGATTTCAAAAGTTGGAGTAGGTCCGTAATGTCGAATATGAATTTGTGCAAAATTTGAGGTCAATCGTACGTGATTTGATAGGTTTAAGCATCGAATGTAGAAGTTTGAAATTCTAAGTTCTTCAAGTTTGAAATGGAGTGTGATTCATTATTTTAGCGTTGTTTGATGTGATTTGAGGCTTCGAGCAAGTCCGTATTATCTTTTTAGACTTGTTCGGGTGTTTGGTTTGGAGCCCCGGGGGCTCGGGTGTGATTCGGGATAGCTTCAGAGTGATTTTCTAAGGAATGTGAGTGTTGATGCTGTGAGCACGTGATTTTTGCCCTAAGCAAATTATTCCCAAAATTTCCAATAAAATGATTTCCTTATTATTTTATAATTTTGTGAATTTTGTGGAATTTATGTTAATTAGTTGCATAATAATTCATCAAAAATATATACACAAATATGCATATGCATTTAGGATTTATTTTCATTCTTAGCAATTTGTTTTAGAACAAAATT
>MU688835.1:28688-73197 GCA_026770625.1 Nicotiana glauca | reverse complement strand
CCATTTCATGTGTTCAGTTGTGTAGACATTTCTGGATGTTAGAGCCGTGACTTATGTTCTTTTAGCTTGTGTTGCTCGTGGGTTTCCGTGTCTTGGAGGTAACTTCAGTATTTGGTATTTAAGTGTATGTACTAGGCGGCAATTGTATACATTTTTTATGTTATTTGTTTTTATTTTAAATTTCGAAATCGTTATTACTTCCGCAATGTGTTAGGCTTACCTGGTCGCGAAGACTAGGGGCCATCATGACGTGTTCACAATTGGTGAACTAGGGTCGTGACAGGCGGTCCCGCTGATGCAAAATATGGAACGCAGAAGCGGTAGGGGCCCTTAAGTGAAGGTCCCCAGAAGCGACGTGGACCGCAGATGTGGAGGTCGCAGAAGCGACATTTTCTTCGAAGAAGCGAAATCTGGGCTGGTCATAAAAGTGGTTTTATTGAAACATTTCATCCGTGAGGGTTATGTATTTTCCACCATTTTTTTAGCGAGCTTCGAGAGCTTTGAGGCAATTTTTGAAGAGGGATTCAAGAGAGAATGATTAGAGGTAAGTTCCTTGGCCTAAATACACGAGATTATGTTAGGTTTAACATGGAAATTGGTTGAACTTTATTAAAAAGGGGTAAAGCTAGGGCTTGAGTTTTGACATTTTAAATTGGGATATGATAGGTCATTTGAGCTCGGATTTGAGAGTTCTTGATATGTATGGACTCGTGGCGAGACGAGGAATCCGGTAATGTGAGTTTTATAATTTTTTGAGAAGCGGGTCTAGGGCTCGGGTTTTGCTAGTTTTGGGATTTTTGCTATATTTCGATTGGGTATTGTTCCCTTGGCATATTGTAATGTATTCGCTCTGATTTTGGTTAGATTTGACGCGCGTGGAGGCCAATTTGAGGGGCAAAGGCGTCGCGAGCGAGGAATTTCACCGGTTCGAGGTGAGTAATACTTGTAATTGATATCCTGAGGGTTTGAAACCTCGGATTTGCACATCGTAGTGTTGTATTGAAGTGACTTACACGCCAGATATGAGCGTGGGGTAGAGCACCGTTGGGGATTATGATTTGGTCCGTCTCGGTTGTTGATTTTTACTACGTATTTGGCTGAAACTACTTGTTATCATCGTAATTTGGATTGATTGCCATGTTTGGGTTTCGTGCCAACTATGTGAATTCTTCAGGAATTGATATCGCTATTTTCGCATTATTTTTGCATACTATTTGATCTCGGTCTTGTGTTTTAATGCTGTTTTGCAAATTTGGCCATTTTTTCATGATTTGAAAACTTAAATGATACCTTATTAACGTTTTGAACTGAGAACTGTTATTTGAATATTGCCCTAGTGGTTTATGTGCATTTCTGGATTGAGCATGGATTGGGCTGCGCACCGCAGCAGTGTTATATGTGCATCTCTGGACTGAGGATGGATTGGGCTACGCGCCGCAGTGGTGTGATATTGATATTGCGCTTGGGCTATAGGAGCCCTTCCAGAATCTGAACCCCCACAGTGAGCGCGTGTACCCAAATGGATCGGGCTGCGCGCCGCAACGGTCATGTGCATTGCATTGCATTCATGCATTGTTTCCTATTTGTATTACGTGGCATGACATTCAGCACTCTCATATCATTGGCATCCATGCTATTTCTTGCACTGTTACTAGATACCCTGGTGTTATTTGTTAATGGAGTGTTGTGCCCGAGGGACTGACTTATCTGCGAACTTGCACTATCTGATTATGCATTCATTTGCTTGACTGTCGGGAAAAGGAAATTTTCAAAAAAGGTTTTTTTTGTAACTGAGCCAGATATTTTCTAAAGGATTTTCACGAAATTACTATTTTCTCAAAGGGTTTGTGCTGTCCCATATTGCATGATGGAGTGCTCTTATGTGATTTCTTGCCGCTCGGTTATTATTTACTCTTATTACTCACTGAGTTTGGAGTACTCACTTTACTCCCTACACCTCGCGTGAAGTTGCAGGTATTGTTCACCCGGTAGCGGGTTATTAGCGGATTGAAGGTGTTACTATTGTAGCTGAGCAAGGTGACCGCCAACGTTCGCGGCACCGTACTTTATCTTTTGACCTCCAGATTTTATTTTGTATATATTATTGGTCCTGTAGTGGTGTTCAGTCTTCTTTAGATGCTCGTGACTTGCGACACCCTGGTCAGGCTGTGTTGGGTGGTAAATATCAGTTATTAATGCCATTAAGTCGTATTATTCATTCATTTATGTTTGTTAACTGTTAAAAAGGGGCATTGTTGTTCTGTTGGCTGGCCTTATCTTCAAGAGAGGCGCCATCACGATCGGGTTTGGGAATCGGGTCGTAAAAATTGAAGGGGATGCATTGAGTGCAATCCAACTATCCTTTGCACCTAGCGTGCTTTATGAAGTGAGCACAGATACCGAAGAGACGGCCAAACAGTTATGGGAAAAGCTGGAAGGGATATACCAAGACCGATCAGTGACAACAAGGATGTTGTTACAACAGCATCTTCACACATTTATGATGGGTTCAGGTACTTCGTTGCAAGATCATTTAGATGCGTTCAATAAACTTGTCATGGACTTACAGATTGCAGGAATTAAAAGGGAGGAGGAGACACTTGCATGTGCTTTGCTATTTTTATTGACTTCAGGATATCGTGATATTGAGAATTCAATGATGTATAGCAAGGATCCTATCTAGCTTGAGCAAGTGCGGCAGGCACTTAACTCTAGTGATGTGCGGAGGCACATCGAAGGAGATCGAGATGACCAGGCAAGTGGGCTCTTTGTGAGAGGTCGGACTAGCCAACAAGGAAAGAGCAAATCAAAGTACATATCAAAGTCTCGTGTGAACAAGAAGAATACAGAGTGTTGGGGTTGTGGCAAGAAGGGGCACTTTGAGCGAGATTGCCCAATGTCAAAGTCCAAGGAAAAGGTGAGTGCATCTATAGTTGAACAGGTACATGATTTTGAAAATGATTAGGTACTAACAACATCGTGTAATAATAGTAGTTATGGAAACAAATGGATGTTAGAATCTGCTTGTACTCAGCATATGACGTTCCGAAAAGACTGGTTTAGCAGCTATGAGAAAAGTGGAGGAACCGTAGTAATGGGCAATAATACAACTTCTGCAATAGTTGGCATTGGCTCAGTTTGAGTTCGCTGCCATGATGGAGTCATGAGGACTATCACACAAGCCCGTCATGTTCCTGATCTGAAGAAGAATTTGATCTCCTTGGGTACTCTGGATGAACAAGGCTACAAGTACATGATCGAAGCAGGAACTATGAAGGTGANAAGCACCATTGTTGGCTTTGCAAATGCATCTACAGTGCAGTTATCTAATGATGACAAGGCAAGACTATGGCACATGATACTGAGTCATATGAGCGCACGTGGACTGGAGATGTTGAGCAATCGTAACCATTTGGAAGGTGAGAAGATCAACACACTTGACTTCTGTGAGCACTGCGTTCTAGGGAAGCAGAAGAAGGTCAGCTTCAGCACTGGCAAACACAAGACAAGAGGAGTGCTAGACTACATCCATTCAGATTTATGGTGTCCCTCTAAACTTCCATCAAAGGGCGGAAAGAGGTATCTTCTCACTTTTATTGATGATTTCTCACAAAAGGTTTGGGTGCATTTTTTGAAGGCAAAAAGTGATGATTTTGAAGCATTTAAAGAGTGGAAGATTTTGGTTGAAAATCAAATGGAGCGGAAAATCAAGTATCTTCGCACACACAATGACTTGGAGTTTTGCAATGAAGAGTTTAACGAATTATGCAAGGTTCATGGGATCTCAAGACATAGAACTGTCAGGCATATCCCACAACAGAATGGAGTTTCCGAGAGAATGAACAGAACTCTTCTTGAAAAGGCTCGTTGTATGCTCATACAAGCCAAAATGTCCAAAGTATTTTGGGCTGAAGCAGTTCACACTGCTGCTCATGTTGTCAATCGATCTCCAGCATCAGCAATTGACTTTAAGACTCCGAATGAGGTACGGTCAGGTGAACCCTCTAACTATTCATACTTACGAGTATTTGGGTATCCAACTTATTATCACGTAAATGAAGGAAAGCTTGAACCAAGGGCTAAGAAGGCCATATTCGTAGGGTATATGGATGGAGTAAAAGGGTACAAACTTTGGTGTTTGTCTTTACTCAAATTTATATTTAGTAGAGATATAACCTTCGATGAATCCTCTATACTTGATCCCCGTAAATTTTCCGTGGAGTTTTCAGGAAACAAGAACAACGAGCAGGTGGAGCCTTCGGTGGAGCTTGCCAAGGGAAAGGATCAAGAGACTCAGGTTAAAGATGAATCAGAAGATGTAGACCTTGAAGAACTTGCTGTCAATGAACTATACACAATTGCGAAGGGGAGGGAGAAGAGGCAGACACGAGAACTGGAATGCCTTATAAATCAAGCAAACTTGATTGAATATGCGTTCGTAGCTGCACAAGAAGAGATTAAGGATCTGGAGCCCTCCTCGTATATTGAAGCAACTTCTTGCAAGGATGTTTCACAATGGCGGTTAGCCATGACTGAAGAGATGGAGTCTCTTCACAAGAATCAGACATGGGTCTTAGTGAAAAGACAAAAGGGGAAGAGGACGGTTGGATGCAAGTGGATCTACAGAATGAAAGAGGGAATTACTAAAGTGGAAGATGCTAGGTTTAAGGCAAGATTGGTTGCAAAAGGTTTTAGTCAGAAGGAGGAAATTGACTACAATGAGATTTTCTCTCCAGTCGTGAAACATAGCTCAATTCGCGTGCTACTAGCATTGGTTGCACAATTTCTTTGGAGCTTCAATAGCTTGATGTCAAAACTGCTTTCTTACACGGTGATTTAGAAGAGACAATCTATATGGATCAGCCTGAAGGTTTACTAGCTGAAGGAAAAGAAGATCACGTATGCCAACTAAAGAAGTCTTTGTATGGTTTAAAGCAATCCCCTAGACAGTGGTACAAGAGATTTGATGCGCTCATGACTACACATGAATTCTCAAGGAGTGCATTTGATAGCTGTGTGTATCGCAAGAAGATGTCTGGTAACTCAATGATTTATTTACTGTTGTATGTTGATGATATGCTTATTGCCGCTAACAACATTACAGAGATAAATGTTTTGAAGAAACTGTTGATAAGGAATTTGACATGAAGGATTTAGGAGCTGCAAAGAAAATCCTTGGTATGGAGATTTCAAGAGAAGACGATGTTGTACATCTTTCATAGAAGAGGTATATTGAAAGGATTCTCGAGAGATTCAATATGCATACGTGCAAGCCTGTAAGTACACCATTAGCTCCTCATTTTAAACTTTCAGAGTTACAAATGCCTCAGTCCGAGGATGAGGTGGGGCATATGTCAAAGATTCCTTATGCCAGTGCAGTTGGTAGCATTATGCATGCTATGGTATGCACACGTCCAGATATTGCTCAATCTATAAGTGTGGTAAGTAGATACATGTCCAGCCCAGGAAAGAGGCATTGGGAAGCTGTCAAGTGGATATTGAGATATCTCAAGGGAGCTTCTGGTGTTGGTCTGACCTTTCGAAAAAGTGGTGGAGGTATTTCAATTCTCGGTTATGTGGATTCTGACTATACAGGAGATCTTGACAGAAGAAGGTCCACAACTGGATACATCTTTACCCTCGTTGGCAGCGCCGTTAGTTGGAAGTCGACTCTGCAGTTGATTGACGCTTTGTCTACGACAGAAGCAGAATACATGGCAACAGCGGAGGCGATGAAGGAAGCTATCTGGTTGAAAGTCTTAGTAGCGGGATTGAGTTTGGTTCAGCTGGAATCAACTCTTAGATGTGATAGTCAGAGTGCTATTCATCTAATGAAAAATTAGAGATTTCATGAGCGCACTAAACACATTGATGTCAGATTTCATTTCCTTCGAGATGTTGTTGAAGAGGGAACTATAAAGGTCGTGAAGGTTATCATAGATGATAATGCTGCATACATGTTGACCAAGATAGCCCCGCTCGCTAAGTTTGCACACTACAAGGACTTGGCGGGGTGTGCATCAACTGATGCAACTACAAAAAGAACAGTTGTTAGGTGGAGGTGGTATGTTCAATAATGGTTTGATTCTTCTTGTTTCTTACAACGGGGTTGCCCAGTAAGCTTAAAAGCTTTGACCAGAGTTGTTCACACGCACACTCGAAACGCAAACCAAGGTGGAGATTAAAAATATTGGTTTATGTTTAGTCAACAATGGCATGCCAATTGGAAGAGTTGGTGGAAAGAGTTGGTGTGGATGCTAGGAGGAAGCTTCCTCCTTTGATGTCACCCATGACATCAAGAGGAGGTAGTTTGATGTCACCAATGACATCAAGAGGAGGTCTTTACCTCTATAAGTAGATGCTCTCCTTCATTTGTAGAAACCATCCCAAAAACAATACAATACATTGTAGTGAGCAGAGAGTTAAGAGAGAAATTCTCTTAAGTGTAATTGGAAAATCTCCCCTTCCTTTGTAAATAATAAAAAGGCAATTATTTTCTGGTGGACGTAGGATTATTTTGATCCGAACCACGTTAAATCTTGTATTCTTTCTTTTACATTTTCGCTAACAAATTTAATATTCACATTCTTATTTGCTACTTACTAGTATGCGTTAGAGTATTAATAACCAAATTCTATGGAATTTGTCAGAGGAAAAAGAGAAAAAGAATAAGGCCAGTATATTTGGAATGTCCATTGTGTACTTTGAGTGTTCGGTCATTGTTGTGAAACTTGAAAATCATATATTTACATGACAGAGACAGAAACCACCAGGTGATGTCTTCTCATTTGCTTTCCCTTCACCGACCGAGTTACCTAATATCTATGCTAGTGGGAAGTAACATGTTGACTGTAGCAGTTGAATAGTCGAGTTGTGCGCAAGGTGGCTTGCTAAAAAGTTTGTTTGAAATTTTCGACAAAAACCGAATAAACACTAGTTAAGAGAGAGTTACCGTACCGAAACTGAAATTTTTGACACAACGATTTCGATATTATGGTATTTGGTAAGGTATATGGTGTGCATTTAAAAAATTGGTATTCAGTATGTAAAGAAAAAGATACAACAACAACAACAACCCAGTGAAATCCCACTAGTGGGGTCTGGGGAGGGTAGTGTGTACCCAGATCTTGCCCCTATTCTGAAGGAGTATAGAGGCTGTTTCCGGAAGACCCTCGGCTCAAGAAGGCACAATATTAGTAACACCATTAAAATATCATGAAAGTATATATATACATACATATATATGGAAAATAGGAACATGAAAATAAAGGAATGATGCATAGCCAAAGCAAAATAGTATCCCTACCAAACTAGTCTCCCAAAGTTATGGCATAAGGCAAAACTCAACTACCTCCTAGCCTATAACCCTAATACTCGACCTCCACATGTTCATATCAAGTGTCATGTCCTCGGAAATCTGAAGCGTTGCCATATCCTGCCTAATCACCTCCCCTCAATACTTCTTGGGTCGCCCTCTACCTCTCCTCGAGCCCTCCACAACCAGTCGTTCGCACCTCCTTAAAGAAAAAGATATATGTATACCAAATATCGTACCGAAATACTTAATTACACATAGTACACATTATTATATATAATAATAATTTAACCAATGTAAATGCAAACTAACAAAATGCTTAAAGTCCTAAAATACCCCATGTCCATAAAATCTTCTACGAGCCGTCTTAATGAGTTGGATTAGTTTCTTTAGTAGCACAAAGACTTGAGACCAGAATACACGTATGGAGAACAAGACACTTTTAATAAGTTAGGACTCAATCAGCATAAAATAGAAACCTTAAAGTCCATGTGGTTGTATCCACCCTAGTACACTTCCAATCTGGCACTTTACCAATGACACTGTTTTTGTGACGAGCGGTAGGGGTGTACAAATCGAACCGAAAAATCGCACAAAATCGAAAAGTCAAACCAAATCGATTAAAAAACTCGACTCGGTTTGGTTTGATTTGGTTTGGTATTGAATAAAAAAGTCTGAACCAACCCGACATATAAATATATAATTTATATATATTATTTAAAATTTTATATAAAATTTTCTTTAAAAAATATCTAGAAATATTTGGGATTCTCTTGCGAGATATAAATTTTAATAGAATATGAAATGCTCCATATTTATTGACCTTAAATAATGGGTTGTATGATAAGTTTCTTATCAAGTGTTACTAAAATACGTCTATCTCTTTATTCTTACGTATTCATATCTTATGTTAAGATGTATTAAATTCTTATATCTATTTTGAATGTCAAGTGGTTATTAATATTTAGGTATCATATTGATTTTTATGTTTAATTACTAAATCCGGATAACCTGAAAGTGTATATCAACGAAAAATTATTGCCAGACAACTAAAAAAATAATTATTATGTGTTAACTAATGGAATTCTCACATAAGAATATTTTAATTGATAATATGTTTGTCAACTTTTTATATTTTTACTAAATAGAAGTATATGCATCAAATATTTAACAAAATAAGATCGAAATAATATGTAAGTAACAAAAAATCCGAAAACCCGACAAAATCTAACAAATCCAAACCGATATAATTGGTTTGATTTGATTTTGATAAAAACCGAACTAACCCAATCCATGTACACCCGACTAAGCGGTACTCCCAAATATCTGATGGGAAAGGAACCTTTTTTGAATCACGAGTCTGTAATATTTCTTGTTATATGTCATTGCTCAACCCTCCGAGGCAAGGAATATAAAATATTTATCAGCATTTGATACTAATCTTGAAGCTTGTAGATTTTTTTTGAAATCAAGTATATAACATGGACAGAAATTGTATTACCTTTGCAAAATAATGTAAACGATTATCATCAAAACTGAGCTGGACAGTGCTCGTTCCGGCACACTTGAGAAGTTGTTTGATTTTCTTTTAATGTACATTTTGCAATTATAAATTTGACAACACAAATGCTTCATCTATAATTCCAGCGCTACAACATTTTAGGCCTCTAGCCACCCCTGAGAAGTGTGGCCTAAGATGCCAAGAAGTATAGCATTTGATCAAAGGAAATACTTTACGATTTTAGACAACGATTTTGCGGATGGCCCAAAGTACGGTAACCTTTGATTATTGGCCATGCTTTGTAAGTGTTTCCAAAGAAGCCACATTTTAAAAATGCGGCCGATATGGTACAAAGATCACACTTATATGTTCTCGTGTAGCCACGCTTTTATAACATAAGGATATACTTTGAAGCGTGATCTTTTCACCTAATAGACCACGCTTTTAAAGCGTGGCTTCTGAAGCAACATTTATCATGAACAATTCCAGATTGATAATTTCTATGGCACATTTTCTAAGCATGTCAATTTTATATATACTATAAAATAATTTTTTAAATATTTATATTATCCACAATTTTATTGTTAAAAAATTATATTTATTTACATTAAGTTTTGTATTCACATTTATTTCAAGCATATACGTTATGATCTCAAGTATTAAATTAGATAATAAGTAACATAATAAAAATAATTAAAATGCATATACTTGAATAAACTTCAAGAAAGAAACATAATTTGGGTACTACCCGTAGTAATTAACCACTACTTCAAGAAGTTCACTAGCAAAGAACTCGACAAAACCGAATGTATTCATATATATATTTAGTATCAATAATAATAATCATTACAATTGTTCAAAGGGTCTTCACCATCAACTTTAATAGATCAGATTGATCAATGGGATCAAAGACTGCATACAATTTGTAATTTGTTTTGGTTTTTAAAATATATATAAATAACTACTTTAGGCACTTTGCCTAGTGGAATTTAAAAAAGAAATAGAGACTTTTTCATGAGATGGGTTTTATTTAAATTAATTTTGTAGAGGCTTGTTCCAGTTCTTTCTTTCCTGGGATTAAAAAATTAAAGAAAATAAAGATTGGTATAATATAACTATTTCTAAAAGCATGAGAACTTACAATACTAAAAGCAATAGAAGAGCAGCAACCAAGGATGAAGCAAACGTAGAAATAGAAGCAGCAATTGAGGGTATTGGAGCAGCGGTGGCATGGAAACTGTTTTGCTACTTATTATTGTAGGTTTTTCAAGTACTATTTTTTACTATGTATTCCTGTAAGGTTTTCCAAGTACTATTTGATCTTGGACTTATGAGAATCGACGGAATATGAAGAGTAATTTGTGGGAAATTTTTTGGGAAAGTTTTTATAAGGAATTTCTAGGGTACGCTCGTGAAGGGTTGCATTTAGTATGACAATATAAAACTGTCCAAAAATATTGCAATATAATTAAAAAGTGTGGCCAAACGTTTTATATTTAGGCAACACTTAGAAAATATTATCCTTACAATTAAACGGAACACTTTAGAAGTGTTATCTTAAAAAAGTGGCTAAAGACTCTACTCAAAGGTCACGCTTAAAAAGTGTTCCTACAAATACTTTTGACTGTACTTTTTGAGCATCGCTTAAATTAGTGTCGTTATAGGCCTAAATGTTGTAGTGAGCTCGTTACTTTTGTTTTGTAACTTTTCTCATGGAAAAAGATGGACAAGAAAATTTAAAAATTGAGTAGTTCTTTTGTGATTAATGCAAATTTATATTAAGAAATTGAGAAACTTTTCGATCTGAAACTGACATTGAGGAGGTTGAAGGGAAATGATTATGCAAATATCACTACTTTAATTAAATGTACGAGAAAATGATTGCATCTGAAAAAGGAACAACTCGAAGAAAAGCACCAATAATCGAAATCGGAAAAATAAAAGCATTCAACAAACAGAAAACCAAATCGGTAGGTACCCTAATGATTCCAATTTCATTATCGAGAAGGCGAGAAGCCCTAAAATATCATCAATGGACATAGCATGGAACCGGTCATCTTCAAAGTTGCTATCCTCTGTCATCGTCGTTGCCATCGTATCTTCTATCTTGTGTTTGTATGAGAATCTGGGGAGAAAACAGAGTTAGAGAGTCGATTTGGGTAGCCTGTGCACTCAGAAAGCTTTCTTGAAGATTCCGTCAATATATTTCAATGTATTTTAATATATCTCGTCGTATTTCATTGTATTCATTGTCCTTCTTTCTATTGTATTTCAATGTATCTCGCTGTGTTCTATATATTTCATTGTATTTACTGTCTCGCCGTATTCTATGAATGTATTCATATATTTTTTAATTAATATAATTTATGTATTCAAATGTATATATGTATTCAAATTGCTCAGTTTTTGTTGTATTTATCGGTGGGAAAAATATTCAACATATTTCGCATCAAATACAGATTATGGGTGATTTAATTGAGTTAGTTGAGTTATATTAAGAGTCTATTATGTCAATTGATTCACTTTTCTTTTAAAATCAGCTGAATAGACCACGATTTGCGCTATTTACATTACTGTATTCATAATTACATATCGTGAATACAGTCGAATACAATATCTGTCTAGCTGTAATCCCCTGTTTCAAGTCGTGAATACAGTCGAATATAAAAATATGTTTAGCTGCAATCCCCTTTTCACGCCTAGAAATGCTACTGTATTCATGAATACAGTAGCTAAAATACATCAAAATACACTCTAAAAAACTTGAAAACATAGCTATAAAAAGTAATATAGTAAATGGTAATTGCAACTAGCTTATAACCACTAAATAATAGTGGTTTGTGAAAATTTATCTTTTAAAGGTTGTGTAATAATGTAATCTGCATAGGCTGGCGTGGCATCATAGGGTTTTACACCCTAACACATCAACATCTACAAAACAAGATTAACAAGATCAATTGGCACATTGGTAACTCAAATTTAAAAGAAGTTCAAATTTTCACAAATTTATACAGTTGATACATTTAAAATTATCAAATTCAAGTATTGGAGTAAATAAAAACTACTTATGATCACAATATCTAAAGTAGGCAATGCAACATAAAGCAGTCCCATAAACTATCACACATATAATTTAAGTATTCCGTAGAATCCATTATCAAGTCAGACCAGATTACATTGAATCAGCCTTCACTAGTGGATGTAATGGAGCGATGTTGTGAACGCTACCGATGCATCATTTAGGTGGTTCAATAATAACTATATTTAATAAGAGACCTTAAACGATTTTACAAGGCATATATCGTATGTCATCGCCCGTGCTAGAGAAGCTCAAGAAGCAATTGAAAGAGTATTACTGGATGCTGGTCACATCTGTCCATCAAAGGCACCTTTCGGCGTGCCAGTATTGTTCCAGAAGAAGAAGAATGGATCGCTTAGACCACCGAGAACTTAATAAGATCACAGTGAAGATCATAAGTACCCGATCCCGTTCATTACTGACTTGTTTGATAGACTTGGGCAAGCCAAATAATTTACCAAGATGGATCTTCGCAAGGTCTACTACTAGGTTCGCATTGCAGAAGGGGATGAGCTGAAGACAACATGAGTGACGAGATATGGAGCCTTTTGAGTGGTTGGTGATGCCCTTTGGCTTAACCAAACACCGACCACATTTTCCACCCTTATGAACAAGATTTTTCATCCCTACCTTGATCAGTTCGTGGTAGTCTAACTAGACGACATAGTCATCTACAGCAACACCTTGGAGGAGCACATGGAGTACTTAAGGAATTCCTAGTCTTGCGGGAGAATGAGCTATACATCAAGAGGGAGAAATGTGAATTTGCACAATCAAACATGCACTTATTGGGCCATGTCATTAGCAATGGCGAGCTATGCATGGACAAGGCTAAGGTATGTGCTATCCAGGAGTGAGAGGCACCTACAAAGAAAGGAGTTGAGATCCTTCCTTGTCCTTGTTAACTACTATCGTCGGTTCATCAGTAGCTACTCAGCAAAGGCCGAACCATTGACTAGGCTGCTGAAGAAGAACAAGCCATAGGTTTGGACGGAGCATGATCAAAATGCATTTGAAGGCCTTAAGGCAACTGTAACTGAGGAGCCAGTCTTGGTGTTACCTGACTTTGCCAAGACACTTGAGTTGCACACAGATTCCCTAGACTTCACCATTGGGGGTGTCCTAATGCAGGATAAGCATCCAATAACGTTTGAGAGCCGCAAGTTACATGAGATGGAGCGATGTCACACGGTGCAAGAGAAGGAAATGACTGCCATTGTGCATTGCCTTCATATATGGCGACATTATCTGCTCGGGTCAAGGTTCGTGGTCAATACCGACAATGTGGCTAGTAGTTACTTTCAGAAGTAGAAGAAACTCACACCAAAATAGGCTATGTGGCAGGATTTCTTGGTCGAGTTTGATTATGCGTTGGAGTATAAGTCGGGAAAAAGGTAACGTTATAGCCGATGCCTTGCGCTGGAAGTCGAGCTTGCTGCAATCACTTCAGTAAGATGGGACACTCGGGAGGCTACAAAAGAAGGCATACAACATGATCCAACATCCAAACAACTTATCGAGTTAGCCAACAAAGGCAAGACGAGATGGTTTTGGATAGAGGGCCTACTACTTACCCTAGGTCGCGGGTGTACATGCCTAAGTTTGGAGACATTAGACGACAGATCATAAGGGAGAGTCATGACACAACGTGGGCTGGTCATCCAGGTCAATGTCGCACTAGGGGCTTAGTTGAGTCAGTCTACTATTGACCATACATGCGAGATGATATAGAGTGCTATGTGCAGACTTGTCTTGTCTGTCAACAGGACAAGGTTGAACAACAACAACCCAGAGGACTTTTGGAGCCAATGCTAGTTGCAGAGCATCAATATGGACTTTATCACTTGTCTACCGAAGTCTGATGGTTATGGTACTATTATGGTGGTCGTGGATAAATTTTCTAAATATGCCACCTTAATGCGCGCCTCCCCAGGTTGCAATTCCAAGGAAGCCACAAGCTATTTTTTAAGAACGTGGTGAAGTATTGGGGCTTACCAAGGCATATTATTAGTGATCGAGACCCCCATTTTACTGGAAACTATGGAGAGAGTTATTCAACATACTTGGAACAGAACTGCACTTATTCCACTAGTTTCCACCCACAGACAGATAGACAAACGGAATGGGTCAATGACTTACTAGAATTCTACTTGAGGAATTATGTAAGCGCACATTAGAAAGATTGGGCAAGGCTCAAAGACATCGCTCAATTCTCTTATAACTTGTAGCGGAGTGAGTCCATGGGGCGAACACCATTTAATCTAGCCATATGCCAACAACCACGAACTTCACATTCATTACCAGTTGCGTTCGAGGAAAGAGTTTGGGGGTATGGCCAAATAATAGGAAGAGCATCTTGACACTACTAAGTCCTACTTGGATAGGGAAACAAAGAAGATGAAGAAGTTTGCGGACCGTAAGTGACGTCCCACATACTATAGAGTTAGGGACATGGTCATGGTGAAGTTTAACCAAAGAAAGTTCAAGTCACTACGGGACATGTATCAAAATATGATTCACAAGTATGAGGGGCTATTTAAGATCGTCACCAAGGTAGGCAAGATCTCATACAAGCTTGACATGCCATCGCATCATAATATCTACCCTGTCTTCCATGGCAACATACTTAAGCCATACCATGAAGATAAGGATGATCCAAGTCGGGGTAAATCAAGTCGAGCTCCTACGACTATCATCGCCTCGCATGATCAGGATATTGAGGCTATTATGGATTACCAGGCCAGGAAAAAACAAGGGCAAAGAGCCATTGCTATGTTCCTCGCCATTGGAAAGGGCAATCACCGGATGAGGCCACGTAGGAACGATATGAAGACTTGTGGCCATTCAAAGATAAGATCCGAGGGTTTATGCAGAAGCATTGCACCATGGTCGTCGCAATATTAGGTGCCATTTTGGCGTATATTAATGTCATGTGAAAGCTTACATAAGAGGAAGGCTAGCATTTGTGAGAAGATTCTAGAGAAGTATGGATATTTCCTTAGGAAGACCCTAGATCCTTATGGATTTGCTAGGAAAGTCCTTAGAATCTTCTAGGCTTGTAAAAAATTCTAGAGAAAGCTCTTATTTTGTAAATATTAAGGACTTGTGTAACAATTAATATATACACACTAGCCCCTAGGAGACTGGTAAATAAAGGAGGCATTCATTTGTAATTCACCTAGGAAACAATTCAAGTTCTCTTTAATACAAATCTTCCTTTAACAATTTTCTTATTTTCTTTCTATCATTCTCTTAGCTATCTTGAGTGTAGTATGGCTGATTTGGCATAGCAAGAGCATGAGAAAGTTGTGCAATATTATGAGCAAGTTGTCAAGTACCGCACGTGTACTTAGTTAACAACTAAGGACATGACATATGTGTCTCATAATGAGTAGAGTATCGCTGCACCTATTGATACCCAATTTTTCCTATGTATTTTTATATATAAAATACTTACAAAATAATATATATATATACATATATATATATATGAGCATTCCCAAGTATTTTAGTATTTTTTCTCAATTTTTAAGATTTTAAAAATTAATTTATTGTCCATTCTAGCAGTACAAAATCACTAATTATATACCAAATTTTTCCTATGTATTTTTATATACAAAATAATTTTAATATATATATATATATATATATATACACACACACACACACACACACACACACACACACACATATATATATATATATATGAGCATTCCCAAGTATTTTAGTATTTTTTCTCAATTTTTAAGATTTTAAAAATCAATTTATTGTCCATTCTAGCAGTACAAAATCACTAATTATTGCCAAAATTATCAATTTTGGTGAATAATTTATTTTTATTCCCACCTTTATACCAAAATATAGTTAATATGATTTTTTTATATTTTTACAAATTTATTTAATATTTTAAAAGCTAAATTGCATATAATTGCAATTCTAGCCTATTTTAAGTTTAATAGAATTTTAATTTTAAAAATTGGTTCCATCATTTTTAAATTAATATTCATGTGTTATTGACTGATTCAGTACTTTTAATTTACTTTTAAAATTATTTTTCTAGTTTTATAAAAATAAAAGGGAAAACTAGCTATTTAATATTTAGCCTCATTTCCTTGCAATTACAGCCTATTTACATTTGGATTTTATCCCTCAAATTGACCTAATCCTAATCCCAATTGGATTGACCCAATTCCAATTTCACCCAACCCCTTAATCCATTTATGTAACTCTCACGAATTTCCTTTCAATCCAGGTCGTTGATCCTTTTAATCAACGACCATGATCACCCCTTTCCTTTTTAATTCACTTCCCATACCCTAATTCCCCCCATTTCATTTAGTCTGCCTCTCTTGAATACTCTCCACTCCCAAAATTCTCTCGAAGGTTTTTCGGAACCCTAACCGTCTTCGACCCTTTTCCACAGTACTTTCACCGGAATCCATGGCTTCTCAGGCCATGGATGGTCTGTACACCCCCTCCACCATTAGACCATGGTTGTTTGAATCTTTGAGGTCTAACCTCGATGGTTCTCTTTCAGAACTTCTCAGACATATGGTTCTATGGCCTCTCCGGCCATGCTCAGGCGTATTCAAGCATTGGGAGCCTATTTCCAACCTCCTCCGACTCCAGATCGGAGTTTCTTCCAAGACTTTCTCATTTCTAGGGTTTCTCCGAAATCCTAGGCTATTCGAGGTCTTTTCTTTGTTTTTTCTCTTAGATCTATGATATATTTGTGTTCTACTGGATTTTTAAAGTATTTTCCCAAATCTTTCTTTCAAAAATTGCTTCTCTTCGATTTAGGGTTTCTGAAAGGTTTTCAAACAAAAAAACATCTTTCTGATTCTTTTCTTTATGTGTGTTCGTCTATGTTATGCTCGTATGCTTTCTTTTCTACCATGCATGTGTTGTTCTTCTGTTTTCTTCTAAACAAGATTATTCTATACCTTTGTATTCTACTGTGCCTTTAGACTAGGCCCGCATGTTAAATTTTGTTATGATTTCCTACATGTTCTTTGCTATATTTTTCAGTATTATTCTACTGAATATGTTTCCTACTGAGTTCTTAAGTTTGTTTGCTTTACTAGACTTTTGTTTTAGTTCTAAGCACGCCTCCTTTACTGTTTCTTAAGTTTACATCACTTCTTCTGAACTTGCTTAAATCCCGACCATTTCTCAAACATGTTCTTTATGCTTTCAAATCTGCTATCATGTCTGTTGGTTTCTCATGAGTCTCTAAAAGATACCTCTGAGTTTGTTTCTACGGCTTGCCCTCTCATCTCTGTATCTGATTTGAGTTAAAACCCTAGGATTTGGGGGTTTCATTGGCAAAGTTCGATATTTATGTTTGAACTGAGGTTCTACTTTGAAACCCCAAACTCTCAGACTCGTTCTGAGTCTATAAATTGGACCTGAACCTTTTTATGACTGTGTCTATGATAATCTTTTCTAATCAACATGACAACTCCTTATATGTTTGATATTTATGTGCTTTATATACGAGAAGTTCTTCTTTCAAAAAAGGTCTTGCCAATTATTGATTGATTTCAAATTCTTTTAGTAAGGTTTGATTGATTGTTATTGACTTTCCTTAAGTAAAACCCTTTTCTCTCTTTTCATGACTTGGTTCATTCGATCAAGGCCTGCAATTTTGATTTTACTGGCTGTTTGAATGATTCCCTTTCCTTATTATTTCACAAACCGTGTACCACTGGACTTCTTCTTTAAATAAACTCCTATGTATTTACCCTTTTTGTGTTACTTTGGAAAAGATCTCAGTCAAATTTCCTTAACTGTCTTCTACTCGTTTGAAATTAGAATCCCTTAACTAAAGGGAGATTTTATGTGATTGATTACAAAGCTATTTTCTTACCTTTTCTTACTTTCCTTTTGCATTATAAAAGGGGACTACCCTTCTGCACTTAAGACAAAGACAATTGAATACTCTTTAAGACAACTTCAAATTCAATACTTTTACACACTTCCAGCTTACACTACTCACCTTACACTCTCAATTTCAATACTTCCACATTCTCATCTAAGTTTCTTATGGCTGTTTGTTTGCAATTGGGTTTTACTACTATTTTTTCTCTGCTTATTTCTGAAACTGGTATGTCCTAGTTTAGTTTCAGCCATCACACCAATGTGTTTATTTACAACTTCTGCAATCTTGTCTACTTTGTTGTCCATGTTCAGTGATTAATCTGTATAATATTCTCTTTACACTTGTTTTCTACTGTGAATCCCTATACCCTTATTCCCTCTATGTGTTTGAGTTAAGGTCCACACATGGCAGTATCTAAATTTCTGCTCATGTTTGGACCTGATCCTTGATGGATTCTAACTCCCAAACAATTGTGGCTAACATGCTGGTTAGGGGTGTGCCAGCACTCCTAATTGCTGGGTATGAGCACCAGCCCGCCATGGCCTTCCCATAATCTCTTCTCTTGCACTTACACCCATTCCTAGTTTCTAAATTCTGCCCCCCTCCTATAAGCCTTGCTTTGGGGACCTTGAGTTCCCTCCGAACTTGGACATTTGAGGGTTGGCCCTTCCACACTGCACTTTAATTCAATTCTGTAACTTATTTGGGTGTAAACACTGACCAGAGTTCATGAAGCTCCTGGGAACTCTGACACACCCAAGAATGAGAAAGGCTTTGGAAATCAGATCTTTGGAGTTGGTTTATTTCATGTTTCAGACTTGGAGTCTAAATTAGGCTCTCCTTGGTTGTACTTTAATTTCTGATGTGCTGTAATTTTTCTTTTTCTTTATTCACTATGGGTTGTAATAATTTGTTATAACATATGGGGTGTATAGTGAAAAGTGGAGGGTCACTCATGTATGTATATGGGTAGACATCATGTTCAAAGGTATTTATTCCTGCAGTCTCATCTTGCTTTTTATCTATGCATGTCATATAGAAATCCTGCTTATAGTTCTTCACTTATGCATGCCATATAGAAATCTTCTTATAGTTCTTCAGTTATGCGTGCCATATAGAAATCTTGCTTATAGTTCTTCACTCATGCATGCCATATAGAAATCCTGATATAGTTCTGTATTTATACATATAGAAATCCTTTCTATAATTCTGAATCTATGCATTTCATATAGAAACCCTGCTTATAGTTATGCATTTATGCATATATAGATACCATGTCCTTAAGGTTCTGCACTTATATAGACACATTGACTATAGGTTTCTGCATTCTTGCATCATGTAGATAACATGTCTATATGATCTTTTAAATTCTACATTTTTGCATCTATCACTAGGCAAACGGTTTATAGGTTTAAAATAACAAAAAATTTCATTATAGATACCATTCCTATAGGACCCTCGCACTTCTGTAAACGTTTTAAAACTAGTCACGCTTAGAAAGCATGTCTATAAAGGGTAATCAACTGAATCTGAATCAAGTCTAAAATCAACAATTTCGATATTCAATATCTGCAGAGCTTATGTTTGTCTATAATAAAAAAGCTTTCTTTAAAATCAGTATACTTCACATTGCTAGATATCATGCCTATATGTCTCACCTAGGCAAGCCATTATCTAATTAATTAACTACACCAATCTTTAATAATTAAAACTAGCAGGCATGCCTAATTTGGATTTCTTTTCGGAAAATATGTGATAAATAAGTCATGCCTTAACGTTTAAGTCTAATTAAAGACCTAATTAATGTTTGAAAGACATGCTAAAACTATATGTTCTGTATGTTGTAAGGAGGTTTGTTTGAGCCTTGTGTGTTATGTGCTTCCCCATACTTGTCATGTATTGTTTGAATGCTGCCTTAGACTTTTGTCCTTTTTAAACTCTAAAAGCCAATTTTCCCTCCCCTTTAGGACTAGTAGCCCATAATACCTCGGAGGCTGATAGGATTGGGACAGGTAATAGCATGCAACAAGTAATGAGACCATTCCACGATTTAATACCTCAACGGGGTGGGTAAGGGTAGACATAGATATGATGACCACGTGATAACACCACGTGTATAAATGGTTATCGGGTGTTGTGTGGGGTGATCCATGTTATTTATAACCTAGGACCCCCTTTCCTCTTCACTTGTTTACCTCTTTTTTCCAGAATTTTAAAGCTGTTTAGTTTTCAGTTTCTTCAACTTTTTCTTTTACTTCAATTACTTGCACCTATTATGCAAATCTCTCTTTAATTGTCTGATTTTCGGTACTGTTTCTTCCAACTTTTTCCCCCTTCACTTCCTTTTAAATTACCTGCATCAATCATTTGACCCCTTCCCCTCTACTTGTGTATCTTTTCTTTAATTATAAAACTTCCATCTTCCAAATTTCAGCACCCTTTATACCTCTTGTACTTCTTTTATTTGCAACCATCATGTGAAAGTTACCTAGTATTTGCAATGCTTGCTTATTTACTTGTTTGTATTTAAAGCCACAATTGTAGCATGGCCGGGAACCACACTAGTGGATCTTGAGGGGTGCCTAACACTTTCCCCTCGGGACAATTTCAAGCCCTTACCCAACCTCTGGATTTTTCTAAATTTAATTCATTTTCTAGTGTCCTAATGCACTTAATTATTAGGTGGCGACTCTTTTAAATTGCAAACCCAATTTCTAAAAGGAAAATAGTTATCCGCCCAAATATCATAAACCCAATTTCTTAAAAAATGGGGGCATCGACAGCATGGCGACTCTGCTTGGGATTTCTTTAAGGCTTTTACCATTTCATGCTATTTGTGACTCTATGCTTCTTTACATGTCTTTACTTGTTTTTATGTATTTATTCTTTCTTCTACTACGAAACTGACTTGGCTATTCATTACTTTTCTTTAATGTTTTCCTTTATAGCCTTCCTTCAATACTGTTATAAATTATGAGAAATTGTTATTACTTTATGAACGTGGAAATACATGACAACTTGTTAGTTATTGTAATTGTATTTTCAACATCATATTCCACTCGTTCCAAACAAAATACCATAGCAACGCTTATAATGAGTGGTTGCGCCCTTCCAATATTATTACTCCCAAAATTTGACAAAGGCGTATTTGCGGTAAAACTGGTCGTTCAACGGTGTAGTCGATGGTTTCGTGCCTTTTCCTCTTGAGTTGTCTGCTCAAGGGTACCAGTCTAATACCTCATAGAAACCCTACTATATTTAACTATGCATGCATCATGGTCAAACCTAGCCAAGTCAGTTATGTTGTCTGCATAATGACTCTTTAATATATCCTTGTCCAAAGTCCACCGGGTCTCCCTAAAACCCAAACGGACACTACCACGTTCTGTGCATTCATTTGGAGAACTAAATGCTCGTTATGCTAATTGTTGATATTAAATAGTCGAGTATGGTGGGGGTAAGGGCCTAACCTTTTGTCTTGTAAAAAATGAGGCACGAAGTCCCCAGATTCGGCATGGTGACCAATATCCACCCTAAATTGCTGAATTGGTGGGGATATCTTCATTCCAACGATCAAGCTCTTATCGGGAAATATCTAGGAAATCTGCCTTCTCTCCTAGACATTCAACCTAACAACAAAATCATAGAAGCTGCAACTCTATTTTGGGATTGTGATAGGTCGGTATTTCACTTTGCAGACATTGAGATGATATCTTTACTAGAGGAAATATGGGAACTAGTAGGTATACCGTGGGAAACTCCGGGTCTGCTAATTCCAGAGAACCGCAAGGGTCGAGGTTTTCTCAAGATGATGGGTCTAAAGATGTAATGACCCGACCCATTATCTCATGTATCTCTGCCCCGTTTT
Source organism: Nicotiana glauca (assembly GCA_026770625.1). Taxonomy (NCBI): domain Eukaryota; kingdom Viridiplantae; phylum Streptophyta; class Magnoliopsida; order Solanales; family Solanaceae; genus Nicotiana; species Nicotiana glauca. Next base: position 51,553 of record MU688835.1, on the reverse strand, counting down.
TTCCGTTTTATGCTTCTATATGTTTCATTATATGTGTTTGGTGAATTTGAAGTAATTCGGATAGAGTTCGGTTAGAAATGAGACAATTAGTCTCTTTAAGAGAAGGTTTGTTTGGAAAAGTCAACCGGATGTTGACTTATGAGTCAGAGGGCTCGGAATGGATTTTCGAGGATTCGACTAGTTTCGGGTGATGATTTAAGGCTTAGGGGTGCAATCGGAATTGAATTTGGAGGTCCTGTGTAGAATTAGGCTTGAATTGGCTAAGTTTGAATTTTAGCGAATTCTGGTTGATAGGTGAGATTTTGATCCGAGGGTCAGAATGGAATTCCGAGAGTTGCAGTAGCTCTGTTAGGTGATTTTGGATATGTGTGCAAAGTTTCAGGTCATTCGGAGGTGTTTAGGTCGGGTTTTTGATCGAATATGCAATTCGGTAGTTTTTAAGAAATTTAGGCTTTGATTTGATCATAATTGAGGATTTTGTTGTTAACGTTAGCGTTTTGATGATTCGAGTAAGTTTGAATGAAGTATTAGATCATATCTGTGCTTTTCGTTGAGGTCCCGAGGGTCTCGGGGTGATTTCGGATGGCTAATGGGGATTTTTGAGTTGGAAAATGCAACAGAAAAAATTGCAGAGAATTTTTGTTCTATGTGATCGCATAGGCATCACTGCGATCGCATAGAAAGTTTGGCAGGGGGCTCAGATTTGCTCTATGCGATCGCATAAATGGCTGTGCGATCGCTTAGGCTTGGGAGGATGGTCAGTGCGTTCGCGTGAATAGTAGTGCGACCGCGTAGAGGTGGAAGGCTGTGCTATGCGATCGCAGGGCCAGTGATGCGATACCATAGGAGGAATTTTGGGAAGATGAAATTTGTGCTATGCGATCGCAATGGTAGTGATGCGATCGCATAGGGTTAAAAATGCCTGGGCAGAATATTTTTAAGGGTTATTTCATCTGCGACCCATTCATAATTTCCACCATTTTTACTCCGCCAAGAGAGCTTTTTGGTCAATTTGAAGAGGGTTTTCGACGGGTATTGATTGGAGGTAAGTCTTTTAACTTAGAAACACCATTTTATTGAGGAATCAACACTCCAATTCATGAAAGTGGGTTGATATTGTGAAGAACTAGGACTTGGTTTTTGAAAACAAATTTTTGGGATTTGAAAGGCCATTCGAGTTCCGATTTTGGTAAAATTTATATGTACAGACTCGTGGCGAGACGAGGAATCCGTTGATGTAACTTTCATAATTTTTCGAGAAGTGGTCCCGGGGCTCGGGTTTTACCAACTTCGTGATTTTTAGTATTTTTCGAGTAATTTCGATTGGGTTATATTTCTTTAGCATATAGTAATGTATTCGTTGTGGTTTTAAATAATTCGACGCGCGAGGAGGTCGATTCAAGAGGAAAGGGCATTTTGGACTAGTTTACTGCCAATTTAAGGTGAGTAATATATGTAGATTATGACCCGAGGGTTTGAAACCCCGGTATATCACACTGTGACGCTATATTGAGGTGAGACACGTACTCTACGGTGAGTGCGGGGTCGATTGTGATTGGGGACTATGGCTTAGTCCTACCGAATGATGTTCGTACTGTGTTATTGGCTAGAAATTAGTTTGACAAACCTCTTACTTGGATGGTTATGGTTATATTTGGGCTGTATGCCGATTATTTGGATCCCTTAGGGACTATTATCACTGTTTCCATGATGTTTGACATGTTTTCATGATATCAGTCCTGAGTTAAACACTGTCTCGAAATGGCTAGTAAATTCTAAGGCTTTAACCACTAAATTATTAATTTCTGATAATTGGAACTGAAAATGGTAAGTTTGACTGTGCTGTGTGGCTTGCATGCATATAATTGGACTGATTGTGGATCGGGCTATACACCGCAGCGAATGTTACTATGATATTGCGCTTGGGCTGTAGGAGCCCCTCTGGAGTCTGAACCCCCACAGTGAGCACGGGTACCCAAATGGATCGGTCTATACGCCGCAGCGGTCATGTGCATTGCATTGCATTCATACATCTATACCTGCCTATGTTATCTGTCATTAATTGTTGTCATTACACTATTAAATGTGTAGGAGTATTGATTATAGCTTTACATTGTTATATTTCAGGATTTCTTACTGTCAGTCATTATATATGTCTATTACCACTGAGTTGGAAGTACTCACTTTACTCCCTGCACTATGTGTGCAGATCCAGGTACCTCGGGAGTTTAGTTGAGCTTTTGCTGATTTCAGAGTTTATCTAGAGTTGTCGAGGTAGCTGCCTGGCATCCGCAGGACCTGAATTCTCCCCTATCCCTTTTTATTATCTTTCCGCAGTTTTTGAAACATTGTATTATTTGGAGTCTTTCTTACTGTATTGTTAGGGGATCTAAACTCATGACCCCAATGTCTTTGGGAGCGTATTCAGTTTTATCTTGATATTCGGCTTATATCTGCCTATAAATTAAAATTATTAGCCTCAGTGCTAATAATGGTATTCAAATGACTCGTTTTGAGCTTCATGCTCGGGTAGAGAGTGTAATTGGTCGGGCTTGCCTAGCAATTGTATTGGGCGCCATCACGACCGAGATTGGGGTCGTGATAAAAGAAGAATCCAAATTTAACTTTCCTGAAGGAGTCGTACATTCCTTTTGAATATTTGTACGAAATGTACGGTCACATCAAATCTTACCGTACTTACCCTGAGGAGTTCACTCTCACATCATTGGGTCATATCCATAGGAGGGTCTTTATCTTCACATTCTGTTTCTTGGGGATGATAATATTTCTTATGAAGAAGGCTAGGATCCATACCAGACTAGCCATGGTCACCAAGACTCTAATGGAAGGAATTGGCGGGAAGCTATTCAGCATAGTGCCCATAATTATTGAAGAGATGTACAGAGCCCTAGACAAGTGTCAACAGGGAACCAAGCACTTCGAGGGTTGTAACTTGCTACTCCAACTCTGGCTCATGGAGCACCTCCAAAAGGGTGAGTATCGACAAGAGATTCAGCGTAGGGATTGGGATGATCATATTGCCTTCCATCAGCCAAGGCGAATGAATTATATGCCCAATATGTTTGCTCAACCAAAATATGTCGAGTCTGGGGAGGGTCCTTCTGGGACCAAGTAGTTATGGTTCCTTTTTATTTTTCTTTAAATGTAATAAGGCCAATGGCCATTAATGACATTTTATCTTCTACTATTTTAGTGTCGTTTTGGGATTCATCTTTTTTTTTTATCAATGAAATGAGTCATTTAGCATTTTAAGTTCTCTAGATCAACTTGTCGTTATGCTTACCTCGGGCAAAATGAGGTCCCCAAAATTAAGACGCGCTTTATATTGCAATATTTTTTTTATATAAACCTCACTAACTTGATACCTTTTTTGTTTTACTTTTGTTTTATTCCCCTCCTCAAATGTTAGTTTGTGAACTCTGGCAACATCAACATACTTTACCAGATCCAAGGGCTCTCCACCTACTCCTCCTCCGAGTCCTATCAGAAACAGGAACCAAGGAAAAATGGATGATTTGAGCAACACCAAAAAGAAAAACTCAGTCGAACGGATAGAGTTTACTCAGGGTATTCAGGTTTCCAAGGAAAGTGCCTCCCAACTTGAGCAGAAGTTGTTGAAATTTCAAGAAGAACTAGACCAAGTTCGGAACTTGGCAATCTTGTCATTTTCCCTCACCACCCTAGATGTCAACTTTCCCAACACTCAAAACCCCACACCGCCACAAAATATCCTGAAGCCACAAAATCAACCCACTCCCTACCACCACTGTAACACTTGCCACACTTCCGACAATACCCCACTCCTCATCCCTAAACCACTGAACTCCACAAATGATCATCTCCACACTCACCATAACACCCCCATCTATGTGGAAACCATACCACATTCTACTCAACCCATTTCAAGCACACCTGAGTCTGATGATAAAGACTCATTTATTAGGAATCTGGTAGCAGAACTCAAAAAGCTGACTAGCCGAGTTCAGGGTATTGAAGGAAGCAAGGGGATCGAGGGACTGAATTACGAAGACCTTTGTATTCAACCAGATGTCGAACTGCCCGAGAGGTACAAACCTCCCAAGTTCGAGATGTTTGATGGAACCGAGGATCCTAGAGTCCATTTAAGGACATACTGCGACAAGCTGGTCAGAGCAGGAAAGGAAGAAAAGATCCGCATGAAGATTTTTATGAGAAGTATGAAAGGAGATGCTCTGTCTTGGTAAATTAGCCAAGACCCAAAAAAGTGGTCGAATTGGGTAAGTATGGCGTTCGATTTTATGGACAGGTTCAGATTCAACGAAGAATACGCCAGATGTGTTCTACATCCAGAACTTAAAGAAGAAGCCTACAGAGACATTCCGCGAGTATGCTACTCGTTGGAGATCAGAAGCTGCTAAGGTCAGACCAGCTTTAGAAGAAGAACAAATGAACAGGTTTTTCGTCCGAGTTCAAGACCCACAGTACTATGAGAGGTGTATGCTGATTGATGGCCAGAAATTTTCCGACATCATCAAGCTAGGGGAGAGGATTGAAGAAGGTATCAAAAGTGGTATAGTCACTAACTTTGAAACTTTGCTGGCTACCAACAAGATTCTATAGTCTGATGGAACATCCAAGAAAAGGGACGTGAGCATCGTAATGGTTGTACAGAGAACAAAGTCCCCAATTAAATACCAAACCTACCCGATATCTCCACTCATATATCAACCTACCCCAAATAACCAAGCTCCACCACCTACTTACCAATCACCTCCACCACCTACATATCAACCCACTTCACCCAGATATTCCCAACCCATACATGTCTACCAAGCCTACAACACCCAACAAGCCCATTATCAATCACCTCCCCCTCGATAGAACTTTCCCAGACCCCAACCAAACATCGACCGTAGACCTCCTAAATAGTATACCGCCATTGCTGAATCTATCGACCAACTATATGAAAGGCTCAAAGCTACTAGTTATGTCACCCCTATCCCTGCCATAACCCACGAAAACCCTTCCCAGTGGGTCAACCCAAACAAAACCCGTGCATACCATTCCGGCATGAAGGGGCATCATTGATGAATGTCGCTCTCTGAAGGATAAGATCCAAGCTTTGATTGACAGCAAGATCATCGTGGCAAAGGAGCCTACTCCAAATGTCCGCAACAACCCTCTACCAGACCATAAAGGTAGAGGCGTTCATATGGTTGAGATAGAAGATGATTGAGACCCCAAAGGATCGATCGGGTTGATAGCAGAAGGTGACGAGCCAAAGAAACCAACAATCACCCTTAACCCGATTGTGGTCCAGATTCATCCTTCTAAAGATACCGAGGTGATCATGTCCATACCCTTTGATCTTGAAACACCATCCTCTGCAAAGACGCCAATACCAATTGAGGTCGAGTTTGGGTCCTCAAAGGCACCTGCGCCATTAGAGGTTGCTGTGTTACCTTCCAAAGAAGGGGTACCCATTCCAGTAGCAATATCAGCCATAGCACTGTTCCATACAAAAACCATACCATGGGATTACACATCCTAGGCAAGGAGAAAAGGGAAAGTTGAATTCGGAGAAGCAGTTGCTGCACATGGTATGACAAGAACCGGCAAGGTTTATACTTCAGAACATTTGGCCGAATAGGGCAAGCGGGCTTCTGGATGGCCAACCATCACTAAAACTGGGATCGACGACCTCTGGAGGAAGATACAAGCCAAAGAGTATTCAGTCATTGATCAGTTGAACAAAACACCCGCCTAGATTTCTATCTTAGCTCTGCTACAAAGCTTTGACGTACATAAAAATGCCTTATTGAAGGTGCTTAGTGAAGCATATGTACCGAGCAACATCACTGGAGGAGAGATGGCAAACATGGTGGGGCATGTATTGGAGAGTCACAAGATCACTTTCCATGAAGATGAGTTGCCTCCAGAAGGTTTGAGTCACAACAATGCGTTGCACATAACTGTGCAATGCGAAGATTATTTCATCACCAGAATCCTGATTGATGGAGGGTCCGACCTCAACATTTGTCCATTGGTGACTCTTAAAACATTGGGAAAGAGCGTGCATGAGATCAAGGATGGAGCCATCAATGTCAAATCTTTTGATGGTTCTCAAAGGTCCACTATTGGGGAAATTAGCTTACGTTTGCAAATGGGGCCTACTTGGTTTGATGTTGATTTTCAAGTGATAGACATGCTGACGTCTTACAATCTATTGTTAGGGAAACTATGGATTCATGTCGCCGGGGCCGTGGCATTAACACTACATCAGGAAGTGAAATTTGAGTGGAATCACCAGGAGGTGATCATTCATGGTGACAGTAGTAATCCAATATATAGCCGCCAGACCATTCCAGCAATTGGAGGAAGAAGAAGAATATGTAGGGAAACTTACCACCACATTGAGCGATTCAATGTCGTTGATAAAGACAAATGGTGGGACAAAAAAATTGAAAGCATACTGAATTGGAGTGGGTATGAACCTGGCAAGGGACTTGGCAAAAGTCTCCAAGGAATCGCTAAGCCCATCAAGCTCAAGAAGCATGGCACCACCTTCGAAGTAGGATATGCGTATACCTGGAAAGAATTCAAGAAATGGTCGCCGCCCTGGTGCGGTCCTTACTATCTAATGGAGTAGCCGATACCCCGTTTGGAGCAGACCTTCCAGCTAACCGAGGTTATCTACGGTTCAGAAGAAGAGGAGGCACTAGCAGCAATGAAGAACTTGTTCCGAGAAGATGATGACATAGATTGTTCTGTTATTTTTTAGGAGGAGGGGGAGGAAGGCCCTTCCATACAGGCTGTAAACAAAGGAGCACGCCTCGACAACTGGACCATCAGAACCACCAAAGCCCGGCGTGCCTCGGGGTAGCAAGGCTGAACAAAGCACCACACACTATTTTATTTTACTACTTTATTTTCTTTTTGCATTTTTATTTTTCGCAAGAAAGAGCTTCAATGTTCAAAACACTTATGGAATTTATTAAAATATTTCAATTTTCTTATAAATCTCACTCTTATTATTTTCTCTCATTACTTTACTCAAGCATCATTACTATTCCTTATCTTGATGAACCAATAACTGTGACATGCAACGAGACAATGCAACAAATGGACATAGATTCAGAGGAAGATGATATACCCGAAGAGATTGTTAAGGAAGTTAAGAATTTCTAAAATAGGACTAAGTCCAACTTGGACGAGACTAAGATTGTTAACTTGGGAGATGCAAAAAACACCAAAGAAATGTGAATCAGCGTTCACTTGTCATCGCCAGAGAAGAAAGAATATACAAAGTTTCTAAGAGAGTATGAAGACATATTTGCATGGTCATACGATGACATGACTGGTCTAAGCATATCCATTGTGGCTCACAAATTGCCGACTAATCCGGCCTATCCACCGATGAAGCAGAAGCTCAGAAAGTTCAAACCTGATATGAGTTTGAAAATCAAGGAAGAGGTCACTAAGCAGGTCAAAGCTAAGGTTCTCAGGGTAGTAGAGTATCCTACATGGTTATCCAATATTGTACCAGTGCCGAAGAAGGATCAGAAGGTTAGAGTCTGTGTCGACTATCGGGATCTCAACCTGGCTAGTCCAAAGGATGACTTCCCCTTGACGAATATACACATCTTGATTGACAACTGCGCCAAGCATGAGCTGCAGTCATTTGTTGATTGTTTTGGGTATCATCAGATCTGGATGGATGAAGAAGATGCTGAGAAAACAGCCTTCATTACGCCGTAAGAGATGTATTGCTACAAGATCATGTCTTATGGGTTAAAGAATGCAGGGGCCACCTACATGAGGGACATGACCACCATTTTCCATGACATGATACACAAGGATATCGAAGTGTATGTAGACGACGCCATCATTAAGTCCAAGAAAGTCGCTGACCACATGGAAGATTTAAGGAAATTCTTTAATAGACTGAGAAGTTACAACCTAAAATTAAACCCCGCAAAATGTGCATTTGGGGTTCCAGCTGGAAAATTGCTTGGGTTCATTGTGAGTCGCTGAGGGATAAAACTGAATTCTTAGAAGGTCAAAGCTATTCAAGAATTGCCACCGCCAAAGAACAAGAAAAAAGTAATGAGTTTCTTGGGAAGACTTAACTACATTACCCGGTTCATAGCACAATTTACTATTAACTGTGAGCCAATCTTTAAGATGCTTAAGAAGGACGCCACTACCAAATGGGCTGACGATTGCTAAAAAGCCTTCGACAGAATCAAGGAGTACCTATCAACACCGCCAGTTTTGGTCCCGCCCGAGCTAGGTAGACCCCTGTTACTCTACCTTGCAGTACTAGATGGAGCATTTGGTTATGTTCTGGGGAAGTATAATGAAACGGGGAGAAAAGAGCAGGCCATCTATCATCTCAGTAAGAAGTTCACCTCGTACGAGGCCCGGTATTCTCTATTGGAATGTACCTGTTGTGCTCTGACTTGGGTTGCTCAGAATTTAAGGCACTATTTATGTGCTTATACTACGTACCTCATATCAAGAATGGATTCGCGGAATTACATCTTTCAAAAGTCGATGCCCACTGGCAAGCTAGCCAAGTAGAAAATCCTGCTGAGTGAATTCGACATTGTCTTTGTGACTCAAAAAGCAATCAAAGGACAGGCATTAGCAGATCACCTTGCAGAAAATCATGTGGACGGAGAATACGAACCCTTAAAGACATATTTTCCTAATGAGGAGATATTATTCATAGGAGAAGACATTACAGAATCCTATGATGGTTGGAGGATGTTTTTCGATGGAGCAACAAATTTCAAAGGAATTGGCATAGGGGTAGTCCTAGTATTAGAAACCGGTCAACATTATCCGGTATCCTCCAAGCTCAGGTGCCCCTGCACCAACAATATGGCCGAGTACAAAGCTTGCATCCTAGGGCTCAAGATAGCCATTTACATAAAGAGTTGCTAGTGATTGGAGATTCGGATTTGCTTATACATCAGGTCCGAGAAGAATGGGCGACCAAGAACTCCAAGATACTCCCATATTTTCATCATGTACAAGAGTTGAGGAAGAGGTTCAGAAAGACAGAATTTCGGCATGCTCCCAGAGTCCAGAATGATTTCGCCGACGTATTGGCTACCCTATCATCTATGATTCAACATCCAGATAAGAACTTCATAGACCCTATTCCAGTAAAGATTCATGAGCAGCCATCTTACTATGCTCATGTTGAGGAAGAAGCAGATGGAAAGCCCTGGTTTCATGACATCAAGGAATATTTAGCCAAAGGAGAATACCCAGAACTTGCAAACACTACTAAGAAGCGCACACTTCAAATGTTGTCCGATAATTTCTTTCGCAGCGGAAGAATCCTATATAGGAGGACTCCTGATTTGGGATTATTAAGGTGTGTCGATGTGAAATAAGCATCCAGGCTGCTAGAGGAAATTCATGCCGGGACCTATGGTTCACATATAAACGATTTCATCTTAGCCAAGAAGATACTCCGAGACGGTTATTTTTGGATGACTATGGAGACGGACTGCATCCAGTATGTTCGAAAGTGCCACTACTGTCAGATCCATGCAGTCATGATAAAAGTGCCTCCAAATGAGCTTAATGCAACAAGCTCGCCCTGGCCGTTCACCACCTGGGGAATAGATGTTATCAGACCAATCGAACCTACCACATCAAACGGGCATAGGTTTATCCTAGTAGAATTAACTATTTCACCAAATGGGTTGAAGCATCATCTTACAGAGCAGTGACCAAGAAAGTTGTGGCAGACTTTGTCCGTGACCATATCGTTTGTTGATTCGGGATACCAGAATCAATCATTACAGATGATGGTTCCAACCTCAACAGTGATTTGATGAAAGCTATGTATGAAAACTTCAAGATCAAACATAAGAATTCCACAACTTACAGGCCTTAGATGAGCGGAGTTGTAGAAGCCGCCAACAAGAATATCAAGAAGATACTGAGGAAGATGGTAGAAAAGCACAAACAGTGGCATGAGAAGCTATCATTTGCTTTGTTGGGGGTATTGCACCACAGTCCGCACATCAACTGGTGCAACTCCCTATATGTTGGTTTATGGTACAGATCTTCCCTCCATAAGGATCATACATTAAGCAAAGATCAACAATGCAGAATGGGTGAACAGTCATTACGAGCAGATGGCTCTTATAGATGGGAAGAGAATGAATGCAATTTGCCATGGTCAGCTTTATCATAATAGGATGTCCCAAGCTTCAACAAGAGAGATAATCCAAGACGGTTCACACCAGGGCAACTGGTGTTAAAAAAGATCATTCCATATCAAGATGAAGATAAAGGGAAGTTCTTTCCTAACTAGCAAGGCCCATATATGGTTCATCGGGTTCTGACAGGAGGAGCCCTCATACTTGCAGAAATGGACGGAGAAGTTTGGACAAAGCCGATCAATTAAGATGTAGTCAAGCGATACTATGTGTAACCATTTATGATTTCCTTATGTAATTTAAACTACGTCTGACCTGATTCCTGTTTAAGAGGGGAGATGTAGGCAGCCTTATGGGTTCGGTCACAATTCAATAAAATGTTCATTTTCTCCCTGCAATTCAAAACTGGGGTAGAATTTTGAGGAGGACCCTCAAAATTTCGAAGTAACTTCAGCCGATCATCGTAAGCAGCAACCCAGTAAACTGGGGCAGAATTTTGAGGAGGACCCTCAAAATTCTGTAACGAGAGAGGTTGCAATATCCTGAACCACGTCACGGTCGTCGGTTCATCTAAAACTATTTCTTAAATATATATACATATGTCATATCTTTAACAAACTCATGCATGTTTAGTATCGAAATTGTTTTGTTTAGCAACACTACCCCAAGGATACCCACAATATCACTAAATCAGAGTCGAACCAATTAAGTAAGGGCAACGGGGACACGAACTAACCATTCCCTTTACAAAACTCACGATTTTTCTTTGGATCCAGGCACCCAAGTCACAAGATTATATATTACGCACTCCTACCGCTCAAGAATACGACTCTCAAAATTATCGTTTCACAATCGCTATCTGCATATAATATCCCTGACAACTACAATATCATGATCAGCGACCAGCTATCAGCCATCAGCTAAGAGATATTTTACTATTCACCTTTCATCTTTTGCATAAGGCTACTATTCTGCCTTCCGAGGTTAAGCTCTACCTCCATATGCATTTCCTGCATTGCATAAGGTTACTATTCTGCCTTCTGAGGTTAAGCTCTACCTCCATTCGCATTTCCTGCATTGTATTAGGCTACTATTCTGCCTTTTGAGGTTAAGCTCTACCTCTATTTTCATTTCCTGCATTGCATAAGGCTACTATTCTGCCTTCCGAGGTTAAGCTCTTCCTCCATTTGCATTTCATGCGTTGCATAAGGCTACTATTCTACCTTCTGAGGTTAAGCTCTACCTTTTGCATTTCCTGCATCGCGTAAAGCTATTATCCTGCCTTCCGAGACTAAGCTCTGTCTCCACCTGCAATGCTGAAATATCGCCACTTCATTTAAATACCACATCGGCTGAAAGATCGCCACTTCATTTAAATATTGCATTGGCTGGAATACCGCCACTTCATTTAAAATTTGCATCGACTGAAAGATCGCCATTTTATTCTTCGCATGGCCGAAATATCGCCACTTCATTAAACTGTGAATTGGCTGAAATATCTCCACCCCATTTAAATCTTGCATCGACTGAAAGATCGCCACCTTGTGAATTTCATAGGCTGAAAGATCACCAAATTCTCCAAAGGCGTCATTGTTTGGAGGCACCATCTTCATAGCCCGAGAACACCATGCCATGGCCTGAGGATTCCTTTATCTCTTGCATATCATTATTCAAAGGCATTATCGCTCAGAGGCATCATTCTCATAGCCCGAGAGCATCATTTCATAGCATGCGCATCCTTTATTATATGCTTCATGGCCCAGTGCATCATGATCTAAGGGCGTCATCCTAACCGTCCAAAAGACAACATTCATGGTCCGACAGGAACTTGCATCACGTTTAAATTTATGCGTAATATATGTGCTCATATTATTTATTTGCAGGTAAACTGGCGAACGACGGCCATCCCAGCAGGAGCGATCCCGCTCCAGTCTCCGCATCCTTACTAAACTCATAACCACCACCCCAACCCGAATATCTCGTCCGTATTTGAAAAAAAATCTCCATCGGCATGTTCCGTCGACGGATCTCGAACTACATGCGACCTAATTCCGGTAAGACCAGGGACATGTAGGCAGCTCAGGAACCAGAGCCTGGTCAATCGCTTCAAACCATTCTGTTCGGTCAAAATTGGCCACCATATCTTTACCCGACAACTCTTCCAGCCTTCCCGGGTAAAGAGGGGCAGCTGCTGATACCCAATTTTTTCCTATGTATTTTTTTATACAAAATACTTTCAAAATAATATATATATATATATATATATATATATATATATATATATATATATATATATATATGGGCATGCCCAAGGATTTTAGTATTTTTTTCTCAATTTTTAAGATTTTAAAAATTAATTTATTGTCCATTCTAGTTGTACAAAATCAGTAATTATTTCCAAAATTATCAATTTTGGTGAATAATTTATTTTTATTCCCACCTTTATACCAAAATATAGTTAAGGTAATTTTTGTAGATTTTTACAAATTTATTTGGTATTTTAAAAGCTAAATTGCATATAATTGCAATTCTAGCCTATTTTAAGTTTAATAGAATTTTAATTATAAAAATTGGTTCTAGAATTTTAAAATTAATATTCATGTGTTATTAACTTACTCAGTAATTTTAATTTGCTTTTAAAATTATTTTGCTAGTTTTATAAAAATAAAAGGGAAACTGGCTATTTAACATTTAGCCTCATTTCCTTGCAATTACAACCTATTTACATTTCAATTTTAGTCCTCATATTTACCTAATCCTAACCCAATTGAATCAGCCCAATTCTAATTTTACTTAACCCCTTAACCCATTTATTTAACCCACCCGAATTTCCTTTCAATCCAGGTCGTTGATCCTTTTGATCAACGACCAGGATCACCCCTTTCCTTTTTAATTCACTTCCCACACCTTAGTTCCCCCCATTTCATTTAGTCCACCTCTCTTCAATACTCTCTACTCCCAAAATTCTCTCGAAGGTTTTTCGGAACCCTAACCGTCTTCGACCCTTTTCCACCGTACTTTCACTGGAATCCATGGCTTCTCAGGCCATGGATGGTCTGTACTCAACCCCCACCCCCCTCCACCATTAGACCATGGTTGTTTGAATCTTTGAGGTCTAACCTCGATGGTTCTCTTTCAGACCTTCTCATATATATGGTTCTATGGCCTCTCCGGCCATGCTCAGGCGTATTAAAGCATTGGGAGCCTATTTCCAACCTCCTCCGACTCCAGATCGGAGTTTCTTCCAAGTCTTTCTCATTTCTAGGGTTTTTTCGAAATCCTAAGCCATTCGAGTTCTTTTCTTTGTTTGTTCTCTTAGATCTGTGATATATTTGTGTTCTACTGGATTTTTAAAGTATTTTCCCAAATCTTTCTTTCAAAAATTGCTTCTCTTCGATTTAGGGTTTCTGAAAGGTTTTCAAACAAAAAAACATCTTTCTGATTCTTTTCTTTATGGGTTTTCGTCTATATTATGCTCGTATGCTTTCTTTTCTACCATGCATGTGTTGTTCTTCTATTTTCTTCTAAACATGATTAATCTATAACTTTGTATTCTACTGTGCCTTTAGGCTAGGCTCACATGTTAAATTTTGTTATGATTTCCTACATGTTCTTTGCTATATTTTTTCATATTCTTCTACTGAATGTGTTTCCTACTGAGTTCTTAAGTTTGTTTGCTTTACTAGACTTTTGTTTGAGTTCTAACCATGCCTCCTTTACTATTTCTTAAGTTTACACCACTTCTTCTCTCTTCTGAACTTGCTTAAATCCCGAGCTTTTCTCAAACATGTTCTTTATGCTTTCAAATCTGTTATCATGTATGTTGGTTTCTCATGAGTCTCTAAAAGAGACCTCTGAGTCTATTTCAATGGCTTTCCCTCTCATCTTTGTATCTGATTCAAGTTAAAACCCTAGGATTTGGGGTTTTTTTTGGCAAAGTTCGATCTTTGTGTTTGGACTGGGGTTTCTACTTTGAAACCCCAAACTCTCAGACTCGTTCTGAGTCTATAAATTGGGCCTGAACCTTTTTATGACTGTTTCTATAATAATCTTTTCTAATCAGCATGAAAACTCCTTATATGTTTGATATTTGTGCGCTTTATATACGAGAAGTTCTTCTTTCAAAAAAGGTCTTGCCAATTATTGATTGATTTCGAATTCTTTTAGTAAGGTTTTATTGATTGTTATTGACTATCCTTAAGTAAAACCCTTTCCTCTCTTTTCCTAACTTGATTCATTCGAACAAGGTCTGCTATTTCGATTTGATTGATTCCCTTTCCTTATTCTTTCATAAACTGTGTACCACTGGACTTCTTCCTTAAATAAACTCCTACATATTTACCATTTTTGTGTTACTTTGGAAAAGATCTCAGTCAAATTCTTTCCTTAACTGTCTTCTACCCGTTTAAAATCAGAATCTCTTAACTAAAGGGAGATTTTCTGCGATTGATTGCAAAGCTATTTTCTTTCCTTTTCTTACTTGCCTTCTGCACTATAAAAAGGGACTACCCTTCTGCACTTAAGACTGAGACAATTGAATATTCTTTAAGACAACTTCAAATTCAATACTTTTACACACTTTCAGCTTACACTACTCCCCTCACACTCTCAATTTCAATAATTCCACCTTCTCATCTAAGTTTCTTCTGGCTGTTTGCTTGCAATTGGGCTTTACTACTACTTTTTCTCTACTTATTTCTGAAACTGGTATGTCGTAATTTAGTTTCAGCCATCACACCAATGTGTTTATTTACAACTTCTGCAATAGTGTTTACTTTAATGTCCATGTTGAGTGTTTAATCTGTATGCTATTCTCTTTGCACCTCTTTTTCACCGTGAATCCCTATACCCTTATTTCCTCTATGTGTTTGAGTTAAGGTCCACGCATGGCAGTATCCAAATTTCTGCTCATGTTTGGACTGATCCTTAATGGATCCTAACTCCCAAACAAATGTGGCTTACAGGCTGGTTGGGGGTGTTCCAACACTCCTAATTTCTGGGTATGACCACCAGCCCGCCATGGCCTTCCCAGAATCCCCTCTCTTGCACTTACACTTATTCCTTAGTTTCTAAGTTCTGTCCCCTCTTATAAGACTGCTTTGGGGACCTTGAGTTCCCTTCGAACTTGGACATTTGAGGGCTGGCCCTTCCACACTACACTTTAATTTAATTCTGCAACTTATTTCGGTGTAAGCACTGCCCAGAGTTCATGAAGCTCCTGGAAACTCTGACACACCCAAGAATGAGAATGGCTTTGGAAATCAGATCTTTGGAGTTGGTTTATTTCATGTTTCAGACTTGGGGTCTAAATTAGGCTCTCCTTGGTTGTACTTTAATTTTTGATGTGATGTAATTTTTTTTTTCTTTATTCATTCTGGGTTGTAATAATTTGTAATAACTTATGGGGTGTATAGTGAAAAGGGGAGGGTCACTCATGTATGCATATGGGTAGATGTCATGTTCTTAGGTATTTATTCTTGCAATCTCATCCTGTTTTTCATCTATGCATGTCATATAGAAATCCTGCTTATAGTTCTTCACTTATGCATGCCATATAGAAATCTTGCATATGCGTGCCATATAGAAACCTTGCTTATAGTTCTTCACTCGTGCATCCCATATAGAAATCCTGCTATAGTTCTGCACTTAAGCATATAGAAATCATGTCTATAGTTCTACATCTATGCATTTCATATAGAAACCCTGCTTATAGTTTTGCATTTATGCATATATAGATACCATGTCCTTAAGGTTCTGCATCATATAGACACCATCAATATAGGTTTCTGCATTCTTGCATCATGTAGATAACCTGTCTATAGGATCTTTTAAATTCTATATTTTTGCATCTATCACTAGGCAAACGGTTTATAGGTTTAAAATAACAAAAAATTCATTATCGATACCGTGCCTATAGGACACTCGCACTTCTGTAAACGTTTTAAAACTAGTCACACTTAGAAAACATGTCTATAAAGGGTAATCAACTGAATTTGAATCAAGTCTAAAATCAATAGTTTCGATACTCAACATCAGAGCTTATGTTTTGTCCTTTTTAAATTCTAAAAGCCAATTTTTCCTCCCCTTTAGGACTAGTAGCTCCTAATACCTCCGGGGCTGATAGGATTGGGACGGGTAATAGTATGCAATAAGTAACGAGACCATTCCACGATTTAATACTTTAACGGGGTAGGTAAGGTTAGACATGGATATGATGACCATGCGATAACACCACGTGTATAAATGGTTACCGGTTATTGCGTGGAGTGATTCATGTTATTTATAAACCTAGGACCCCCTTTCCTCTTTACTTGTTTACCTCCTTTTTTCAGAATTTTAAAGCTGTTTAGTTTTCAGTTTCTTCAACTTTTTCTTTTACTTCAATTACTTGCACCTATCATGAAAATCTCTCTTTAATTGTTTGATTTTTGGTATTGTTTCTTCCCAACTTCCGCCCCTTTTACTTCCTTTTAAATTACCTGCATCAATTATTTGACCCCTTCCCCTCTACTTATGTATTTTTTCTTTAATTGTAAAACTTCCTTCTTCCAAATTTTAGCACCCTTTAAACCTCTTGTACTTCTTTTATTTGCAATCATCATGTGAAAGTTACATAGTATTTGCAATGCTTGCTTATTTACTTGTTTGTATTTAAAGTCACAATTGTAGCATGACCGGGAACCACACTAGTGGATCTTGAGAGGTGCTTAACACTTTCCCCTCGGGATAATTTCAAGCCCTTACCCAACCTCTTATTTTTTCTAAATTTAATTCATTTTCTAGTGTCCTAATGTACTTAATCATTAGGTGGCGACTCTTCTAAATTGCAAACCCAGTTTCCAAAAGAAAAAGATTTCTCCGCTCAAATATCATAAACCCAATTTTACGAAAAAAAGGGGGCATCGACAACACCTACTGCTCCTTTGTAACAAAAAGTATTTCTTCTAGTTTTAAATATCCAAATAGTGAACTACTAGAAAAGGATAAATTTAAAAAATAATACCATATACTTAAGCGGTATAAAGTTCTCATACTAAAATCACATTACTTCAGAGTTAGAATTCAGACTAATTCAGTAGTTAAGTATCGAAATTTTTTCTTTATTAACTCTAAAACGATCTAGAAAGAAAAAGAGTTATAGTTGTTCTGTTTCTTTTACTAATAGTTTACAAAGTCACGAGCCTTTCGTTTATTGTCAAGAAGTAAAAGAAACAATCACAAATTTTGTGTTTCATGAGTCCCACCTTCTTTCTAAAAATAAAGGTACAGATACCTAATTAATTTAGCTACTTTTCTTGACGGATTAGCTCAAGTTGTTTGCTAAAAAGCAAAGACAAACACTCAAATTATATGTAATAATTGTCTCCTCCGGTCATACAGCATATCTGATCCCCTAAATATAAACGATTAATTAATAATTTGCATTTTGTTATGAAACATTAGAGTGGATGTCCATAACTCCTACAATACCACTACTCTTATCTATTATTTTCATAACTCTCACTACTCCAATACTTATGATTGTAACTCTCATATCTCCATGATTTCCCGCATGATCTTCCTCCATGATCTCAAATGCTTATTGACATATTTATGGAATTCTTTTGGTATACCTCTATTTAGTACTATAAATAGAGGATGAGAAGTGAGTTTGTAACATACTTGAATACATTGAAGGAATAAAAACCTCTTCTCTCTTTCACTCTACATTCATGTCTATTTACTGGTATTATATTATTACTTTAACTTAATTTCTTAACACGTTATCAACACGAATTGCTACATTCTTCTTATATTTTCTATAAGAGATGCAAGCGTAATATTTTTTACTTGCCATGAATTCTGCAATTAACTTGCCTTAGTATCTAGAACTTGGTTTAATTTGTGTTACTTAACATTTTAGTTTCATTTGTGTAGATGTATACATATGGAATACGTGCTTTAGAGTGACAAACAAGAGCGTATTATGATGCCTTGACATCATCTCCCAAATGTACTGCTCCGACAGTTTTCAAGCCAAGATTATGGAACTGTTAACTATTGAGGAGATTTTTAATTTATCTTAAAAAATAATATGAATTTAAATTTATGTTGTGGTCAAAATAAATTTTGTATAACTAAGATAGTTTTATTCCCTTTGTTTGATCATGTGGTTGTTCGTAAAAAATATCAATGTGAATTTTCATTAAAATTCAGGCAAAAATAACTAATTATTATAAAGTAATATATCATGAAAGGCTCAAGGGTGAGTCCACTTAGACTTATTATGCCATTGTATAAGGGTAAGACATCGGGTTTGAGTTCTGGTGCTCTAGGATGATTAGAGTTAGATTTGAGTCCTAATTAATTATGGCCTAACATACCTTTATATGGATAAGACATTAGGTTTGAGTCCAAATGCACCATATTGATGATATAATGATGACTAAAGAAAAATAATGTATTTTTCATGAAAAAAACATGAAATTTTTCCCACTTGATTTGCTCCATTCTTGAAGTTAATGTGATAAAGGTGCATAGTAAGTCTAAATAAAGACAAGTGGTTGACCAATGAACGTGGACGAGCCAAAGCTCAAATAATAGCAGTCATCATTATCGTAATTGTAAAAAGAAGAAAAATAAGGATTTTCAAAATGATCCTTTCAAGGTGAAGGAATATGTATCAATGTGCTCTGTTAATATAAGACATGTTCACATGGTTATAGTCCATTCGTTGAAAATGTGACTTGTGATAAGCACTGTAAATGCAAGTTCATTCCTGAAAGTAAATGTTGAAATATATATGTGATAAAAACTATGCATAAGAATATGCTTATGTATGGTTGGATAAGTACCACAACACACATCTAAGGGAGGTTTAAGAGAAATAAAGATAATGAATATTACAGTATGGTTACATGAATATGTCATTGGTCGCGTATATGTGGTACGCCAAAAAATATTTTGCCATCCCTTATAAAAAGTTATTAAAGGCAAAAGTAAAGCATGAAACAAGCCTTGCCTATAATGATTTTGACCATGACATTGATAATATAATTTTTTCCGTGGAAAAAAAATTCACCACTTGGATGATCTTATATAAGATCTTGTAGTACCAAATTATTGGGAGCTCCATAATAGTAAATTTGTTACTAGCCGACAAATAAAATTATTTATGGAATTGGTATTGTAGTGAATCTCAAAAGAAACCTTTTGAGTTTCAAAGATATTATACAAAGTGGTTGGCATATTGAGGCTCTAAATGAAAGGAAGATTGAATATCTTTAGATTACTATAATTATACTGGGTAATTATAAAAGGTTACCCAATTTTTCTTCTATTCGTACTACACAAGTATAAACATGATGATAGAATCTCATGCCATAGTAAATTATATATTTACTAAAATAAATATCAGTTGGCATGACCGGTTGGCCATCCCGGTTCTTTTATGATATGAAAATTGATTGAAAATTCACATTAGCATATATTGAAGAAATAGAAGGCTCTTCAAGAATTCTCTTGTGCTGCTTATTCTCATGATATACCAGTTAAGGTTGTGATTGAATCCCTTGATTTCTGGAACGAATAGAAGGTGATATATATATATGGGTTCAGTCACGTGCCATGAGGACCGTTTACTATTATATGATTTTAATAGATGTATCTATTGTATGGTACATGTGCGTTTGTTGCCAACTTGCAGTTTAGATTTTGCAAGATTGATTGCTCAAATTATTAGAGCAGAGTCCAGAATATAAATTTATCTTGATAATGCTGTTTTAAATCCAAGTTTGTTTAGCAGAGATTGTATGCCTCTACTGGTTATGAAAACAAAATTACCAAAGGAAAATTTGGTATGAGATGTATTATTTAATATAGAGTAGCATATGTACGCATATAGCCAAGTTATGATAAATTCTCCCCGTCACAATTGGTTCAGGCTCAGGAACCAAATAATTTCTATCTTAAAATATGGATGTGCTATATGATTTAATTGTGATACCACAATGCATAAAGATGGGTTCCCAAAGAAGGTTAACATTAGGGGGAGAAAATGGACAGCTGAAATAGTGATACGTGGAATTAATTATTATGAATACATTTAGATCCTCGTACAAGAAAATGCGAACTTATGTGAACCTGAAGTTCAAGTAATAATTTATTTCCAAAATATTAAAGGAGCATTTGCTGATCCAAAGCTAAATATCAAATTTCAACTATTAATGCTCCAAAATAGAATAAATTTTATGATGGACAGAGTTTATGACACACATGAAGCGTAATAGACTAATCGGTTCCAAAGATAAAACTCCTTGAAGATGAAAAGGAGCAAATGTTCAAGATGGTCACAATAAGGAGGCAAGTGCTTTATAAGGGCACCATGACATAACACTTTATAAGACCTCGTGGGAGAGGCTCAGGTACCTGAAAATAATGAGATAAAGAGATGTCAATAAGTTATGTCTTTAGTGGGTAATGACAGAACCGACGTAAAATAATCGTCGACGATCATGCTGATATAATGTAGCGCTCTTATTATTAACATTGATGAGGATCTTGAGCTCACATATGTCGTAGAATTTGGACAAATAAATATTTGGTCAATTAAAAATACGCAATCAAGATTGACTTCACTTGAAAAATGTAAAGTTTTGGACTGATAGTCCCAACACCTGAAAGTATAAAGCCAGTGGGGTGACACAAGAGTTTACGTAAATATCTTGGCGTTGATTATATGGAAACATGTTCCCTTGTGGTGGATACAATTGCTTTCAGATTTTAGTATGGCAATACCTGGTAAATTTGATATGCATATATAAAAATTATTGAAGGATTTAAACAGTACTAAAACATATTAAGGTTCCAAAAATAAAGCTTCAACAAATATTTATGTGGATTAGAGCAATCATGGCGTGCATAATTTATTTTTGTGTCTATTGCAGTTAGTGCACAATATATCTTGCTAGAACCATGAGTATAATAATATGCTAGCGAGATATAGCTTTACTCCTATATGAAGATATTGGAATACTATTAGTATTATATTGCAAAAGAAATCATTGATATAGATTTGTTTATTCTAACAAATATTGTCAAGGTTTTGTTGGTTATGAAAATGCAGGAATTTTTTGAAGTCCCTTCTTCAAACATTCTATTTGTATGTGGGGGAATTGCCATATTATCATTTCACACGGTTATCAATTGTTGATAATTATTCAAGTCATGTCAATATACTAGAAACCGATGAGCAAATGACTCAACACACTACAAATGTGTGACATTTCTTTGAAGAGAATATTTCAATAATAGAGAAGACGCTGATGTTTGCTTATCTCAATTGAAAGAAGGATATATTGAAGGAGATCGAATAAATCCTATATTTCATCAAAGTTCTTTGTCAGATACAATCTTCAACAGAATAATGAAATAGATGTTCAAGATATTCATTCAAATAATAATTTGGCGGAATAATTCACCAATGCATTTTTGGTCTCAAGATTAGAGAAGTTGTTATACAAGCTTTGAATTTCTCGTCTCCGAGAAATAAAATGATGTTTTCATTAGGGAGATGCACATACGCGTTGTACTTTTTTTCCCTTAGCTAAGGTTTTATCACACAGGGTTTTTCTGGCATGGTTTTTAATGAGGCAGCAAGTAATGCGTATTACAATATATGTGTACTCTTTTTTCTTCACTAGGATTTTTTCCCACTGAATTTTTTTTTCAAGTAAGGTTTTAACGAGGCACATTATCATTGGACATCAAAGGGGGAGTGTTATGAAATATTAAATTATAGTGGATGTCCATAACTCCTACAATACCACTACTCTTATCCATTATCTCTATAACTCCCACTACTCCAATACTTATGGTTGTAACTCCCATACATCCATAATCTCCCCAATGATCTTCCTCCATAATCTCAAATGCTTAATGACATATTTATGGAATTTTTTTGGTATACCTCCATGTAGTACTATAAATAGAGAATGAGAAATCAGTTTGTAACATACTTAAATACATTGAAGGAATAAGAATCTCTCCTCTATTTCATTCTACATTCTATTTGCTTGTATCATATTATTACTTTAGCTTAATTTCTTAACGCATTTACTATTAGTTTGTTAGGTATCCAATCATTCGTCCACAAACTTAGAAAAATCTAATAGGAAAAATGAAAACTCCACCATTTGTAATATTCTTGATGTATGTAGCTACACAACCAGCCATACCCCTTAGGGTCGTTTGGTAGGGGTGCATAAGAATAGTGCTAAATATGATGTATTCGTAATGATGATATTAGTTATGCTTGCATTAGTTATGCTGGTATTAGTTATGCTTAGGGGTGGAAAATGGGCGGGTTGGGCTGAATTTGGGCAGGTCAAGATAGGTTAGGTCAATAAATGAGTCATTGCCCAACTCAGCCCAAAGTATATTTGGGTTAAGATGAGTTGGGTCAAGATAGGCTAAACAATGGGTCATAATCCAACCCGTCCAACTTGACCCATGTTTTAGAACCATGCTCATCTTGAATAAAAAAAACTTTTTATCTTAAAATATGTAAGTTGACAAATATTTTATGGGTGGGGGTGAGGGTGGGGTGGGCGGATGGTGTAGAAAAATGAAAAAATATAAAACATAAAATTAAAATTATAAAAAAAAGTAAAAAAAATAATTTAGAGGTTTTGGGGGGGGGGG
>MU688835.1:5393-28190 GCA_026770625.1 Nicotiana glauca | reverse complement strand
GGCAGAAAAACTGAAAAATTAAAAACAAAAATTAAAAAAAAAATAATTTTTTTTTGGGATTTTGCGCGGGGTGGGATTAGGATGAGATGGGTGGTGTAGAAAAATAAAAGAACAGAAAATTAAAAATACAAAAAATAAAAAATTGGGGCAACTAAGCAAATTTCTAGATAAGTCAGGTTGAGATCCTTTGTTTTTGGTGAGTTTCATGGGTTGTATTTGGGCTGTTAAATGAGCCAAAATGAGCTATAAAAAATAATGGGTTAACTTGGGCTCAACCCAAATTGACCCATGAGCTAAAATGTTTGTAGCCCAACCCATTAATCTCTGGGCTAGTTGGGCGGGTTAGATGAGTTTGGGCTAAAATTGTCACCCCTAATTATGCTAGTATTAGTTATGTTAACATATTTCTTATTCATTGTTTGGCTTGATGTATTAAAACATTGCACAATTTTTAAAAGAATTATTTCTTTACAAAAATGCCCTCAAAACTAGTCCACACTCTAGCTTTTTAAAAGAAGCATATGTTGAGAAATGTTTTTATATGAAAATGTTTAAAGAAAATATTTTATTTGTCTACCTATATTGTAAAATTAAATTAAATATTTATTTATAAAAAATAAAATATGCTAAGAATTTATTTATTTACTAGGGATATAATTTTATTTCTCATTATTTGGATTATTTTGAACTTGTATTAATATACTAACTAGCATATTTTAATCAAGCATAAATTTTGAAGGACAATTTTGTCTTTAACTAAGCTAATGCATGCATTAAAACCCATTGCATTGCTAATACCATTGTTTTCTATACATTAGTTATGCATAGGATAATACCAAATAGGATGTATAACTAATGTTTGCATAAGTAATGCATGTGTTCAAAATGTCTACCAAACAATGTATTATTAATACACAAAGCTAATACATGCATTAGCTTATCTAATGCATCCTACCAAACAACCTCTTAAAGAATTAGAGTATCACTCTTTACTATAGACTCTCGAAATAGCTGACTCATTACTCGAAGAAACATGTTAAACTAAACACATTAGTTAACGTATAAATTGTAAAATGAGAATTTACTTGTTCGGTTAGCGAAAATGAAAGGAACGGATGAATTGCGGCTAAAAGTACTGATCGGCGATGATTGTCACAGTGTGTTAGATCAACCCCTAATTTCACAATCCGAACCCTAGCTAGTCTGATTTTAGGAGAAAAGAGTGTAGAAAATACCGAGAGAGTATTTTATTGTACATTGTAAGCGTACTTATATGAAAAAATATTAGGGTTAATTAGTAACCCTACATCCTATGAGCCTTAAAGCACCCACTTATGGATGGACACAAAATTTCCTAAATTACTATATAGGGTTTGTTTGGAATGGTCGATTAAAAGTAGCTGAAGATCATCAAATGTTGTACAACAATTTTAAAGTGGCAATCATCCGGTGTTTATTTGTACTGCATTGCCAAAAAGTAGAATAATTATGAAGTATAGCTTCACAATCAGACAGCATTCTTGAAACAAGAAAGATTCAGTACAGTCAACAAAATCTTAAAGAATGATATAGGTAAATACAATTACAACCCTTGTGTTGAAATTAAATGAGAAAAAAGTAAATGATCCGACTCTTAGAACAATTGAAAATAACAAGATGGGACAAAAAAGAAATTACTTATTATTTTTGAAATATGACAAAAATAATAGCCTAAGAAAAAAAAGTAAAACACTATCATGGGGATGAGCATTTTGGTAGATCTGGTGGAGGTGGAGGTAGCCTAGTTGATGGTGTTGGCCCATTCTCAACAACAAATGCTGTTGCTAAACCCCAAGGCAAATGCACATCCAAATGACAATGCATCAACCATACACCTGTTAATAGCCAAACAAGAATAAAAAAGTCAATCTTTAACCAAAAATGACTTCTTATTTATCCCTTTACAAAGTTCATTTAATTTTTATTAGATTAGTTTGTCCATATCGAATGGTGAATTTTTCGACAATTAATTTATCCCTTTTGCTAATGGAATCAAATAAATGCTGAAGTGTATATTTTACCTGGATTGTTAGCTCGGAATCTAACAACAGCCCATCCTCCAACGGGGACAGCAATAGTGTTGCGCTCTTGTGGGTTAAAAAGGTTAAATTTCTTTCGGTCAATTGTGGGATTATAGTTGCCAAAGCCTTGAGCCAAGACATGGAAGTTGAATCCATGCAAGTGAATTGGATGGTTTTCTACACCAATCAAAGCAGTATTTTGCATTACAATCTCAACTGTGGCATTGAACTTGAGTTTCTTCACCTTTGTGGACTTTGTAGTCATTATAATAGCAGGGTTAAAGCTATTATTTGGATTTGTATAGTCAAACTTCAATGGTGGTTGGTCTGGAAAATCTGTAGTGTAAATTCCATTCACATTGTTGAAAAATGCCTCTAACATTGACATCTTAGTGGGGAATTGGAAAGATGCATTGTTCATGCTTGCAGCTAATCGTTGCCCATTTGGGCCTGCACATGTTGCATTTCCTGCTTGTCCACAAGCAACTAGGCCCAATCCAATAGTGATGAACATTTTCTCGTCTACTTGGCGAGGAGGAGGAATCCAAAATGGCCCAGTTACAAGCCCAGTCAAATTGGTGAAGAATTTGTGGGCTGTTGGTGTGTCGTTGAAGGCGGGCAAGATTGGCATTTTTGGAGTTGATGATGGTTTTGCACCTTCACACAAAAACAAAATTCTTAATAAAACAACTCTAAGGCCTTATTTGTTTGCACTTAATGGAGGTATGAATCTTAATCATTCATATCTCATATATTAAGTGCGTTTGTTTTTAAAGTCTGAATCTTAATTATTCAGATGTTAATCATTAAGTGTGTTTGTTTTTTTTACTTCACAACCACTTAATAGGTCTGAATAAGTCTGTATGATTAAGATATATAACAGAGACTTAATTTCATGAAGATGCTATCACATATTCATTGTTAACTGCTGCCACCGCCTATCATTATCAACTACCACCGTGCCACCACCACCACGATACTCAACCACCACTACCACTCCCCCCACCACCACCACGTCTACCACCACCACGCCACCATCATCCTCAATCATAGCCGCCACCATTATCGATCATTACCATCTACTATCCCCACCACTCCGACCACCATATATCATTCTCACCCACAATCAACATTCATTGACCTCAATTACCACAACTGACCACCCCATCGTCCATCAACAATCACAGCCAACATTGCGCATTATTATAACCTACCACCACCCACCCAACATCTTTCTCAGTCACAACTACTATCACCATCAACCATTATTAACTATCACCACCCACCACCACCATCCTCAATCATAATCGCCACCACTACCAATTACTTCTAACGACTAGCATGAACCACCATCGTCAATCAAACCACCAATCACCGTTTCTAGTCGGCGCTCACCCGTTAGCCATCACCACCAACAACTATCATATTTTAAAAAATTATATATTTTATTGATAGAATATTAGATTAGTTAGTATTTCATTTGAATTTTATGTTTATTAATTTTCAAATAAAGATAAATTTTATACAATCAGATGTTAAAAATCAAACAATCTTAATTATTTTTATTCAGATCTTAATACACATCTTAATATATTCAGATGTGTATTCAGATTCAGATGTCTTAATCTTAATACACATCTTAATATATTAATATGTGTATTAAGATCCAGATGTCTTAATCTTAATACACATCTTAATATGCAACTGTGTATTCAGATTCAGACGTCTTAATCTTTAAAAAAACAAATGAGGCCAAGATAAGAAAAATAAATTATTTACCTATGGTTTAGAAAATATTTACACAATCTTGGTCAATTATAAGATAATAATGCAAATTTCTATTACTTGAAAAATGACACTAGGTAGCCACTCTAATGGGCTGCTATTGAGGAATTAACTAATATATCCTGAATTTCAGTTTTCCAATTTAATTTTTCAAGATAATTGTGTCCTGAATTGTCCTGAAATTAAGAGTTTTAGTTCAAAATTTTCATGACATAATAAGTACTTACTAACTAATCCCTAAATAGAAACCCTAAGAATGTCTATTTGTGTACTTTCTCGTTACATGCTGTAACATGTTAAATTACATTGTCAATGTATATATAACTTAAATCTCAGAGGAAGATTAGATCAATATACCTTCATAGACAATGATTCCGGTGGTAGTAGTGTTGTCGAATGGTACCCCGACGATGCTAACATAGGGATTTGCAGCCATGTAGTAGGATGCAGGTGCTTGATTGGCAGTTAGGAGGACATCAGTCGTTTGGCCAGGTGCAACAACAACTACATCTGTGATATATGGGTTGGTGTAAGCAGCATCTACCGCGACAACTTTCATGTTATGATTGGCGATCTTGAAAAAGAGCTGATTATTGAGTGCAGCATTGATGATACGAAGGAGATATGTTTTCCCTTGTTTCACTATTAGCTTATATGTTTCTAATAATGGAAATGAAAAACAAAACCCAAGTTAGCCACACTGGAAAAAAAAAAAAACAAGATTATGTTCTAAAAAAAAAAGAAATATTCATTCATGGTCTTACTATTAGAAGAGCAAGGGTAAAGATCGCCAGGCTGGCCATTAATGGTGTAAGCATCTGAGTTATTAGGTGCAGCCCCAGTAGCTAGCCCTTCATTCTCCACATCCACAACATTGGCGTTC
Organism: Nicotiana glauca; assembly: GCA_026770625.1. Taxonomy (NCBI): domain Eukaryota; kingdom Viridiplantae; phylum Streptophyta; class Magnoliopsida; order Solanales; family Solanaceae; genus Nicotiana; species Nicotiana glauca. The sequence continues at coordinate 23,462 of MU688835.1, read as the reverse complement.
CACCACTCTCCTACAACCACATTTTTAATACATAATTTTTATGAGAAAATATATAATAAAAATGGAGCTGATTCAATCAAGTACCATATATATATTAAAACTAATTAAATTAACTTTTACGATGTAAAATTGATTTCAAATGCTCGTGCATATAACTTAAACCCGACATAATATAAGCTAATAATAATTAAAAAAAATAAGAGTAGGAAAAGGGTTAATTACCTAAGAGGATGGGGACTTCTCTATAAGGTTTAGGGAAAGGAAAAGAGCGACCATTTTTGGGGCGAATAATGAGGGCACCATGAACCGTGGCTCGTAGCCATGACACGTGTGCGTGCCACCACAGAGTTCCTTCCTGTCCCGTTAGGTTAAACCTGTACGTGTAGCTTTTCCCGGGTCGGATCGCGCACTGGGTCGCAAACTCGGGTCCATCTGCCCACCCACTCAATAGCTGGAAAACTCCATGCCTACGTACGTATAAAATACATAAATTTTAGAGTTTATTATTTGTAAAGCAGCAGTTAAAATGTTTATCTTTTTATACCAACAAGTTATTTACTATTCATAAAAGTTAATTAACTACAACCATGTTTGAATCAATAACTAGGAAAAGAATGAAATCATCCTACCAAAATTGGTTATACAACACTAATGGAGTATAGTTTTATTAAAATTCTGTAAGCATTTTTCTAATACATATTAAATTAATTAAATAGCAAGTGATACAAATAAATTACGTCAGTCCATGCATGTAACAAGATAGTACTTTTAAGTTTGGCTCTTTTAAATAGTTTCTTTAACTAATTATAAAGTAAATTATTGACGAGTGACGTTATCTTAGATGGTATTTTTAAATTTCACCCACCAAGTTTTAATTCCGTGAATCCGCCGTGTATCAATGAATAAGATCAGTAAATTAATATAAATGTTCAAATTCTCCTTGTTTTTATATGTATAAAAAGCCAAGTACTTTGCACGATTGATACATCACGAGACCAAAATTAAAAACTGATTGTGAAACGGAAATTTAAATGATCAAAAAGAAAAAAACAAACAAATTTGACATGTATCCTTACTGTGGACACATGTTTTAAACTGTAGCAAGTAACTTGTTACAAATAGTTAAATTGTTTACATCAGTCGTCAAATTTCTTAAGTTAAAAGTGAAGGACATACCAATGAATAGTGAGATCGTACGGTGATTTATTGAAGACATGAACAACAAGGGTGTCGCCCTCTCGAACACGCAGCGTTGGGCCAGGAAGACTTCCATTTACTGCAGTTATCACTTGTCTACGGCATAACCTGGTTACAGTAAGGTTTTGCACCTACAACAAGGAAACACATAAACATATCATTCATAGAACTTTAATTACCAAGTAAACGCAAAAGTTCCCATATTTTTTCTTTTCCTTTGCACAGTTAAACGAGCCTTAACGTAATTGGTAAAGTTGCTGTCATATGACTCGAAGGTTGGGTTTAAGCCGTGGAAATAGCTTCTTGCATAAATGCTGGGTAAGGTTGCACGGCCCTTCCCCGGATCTCTCGCATCGCGGGAGCTTATTGTACCAGTTCATTTGTAAAGTTAAATGAGGTGAAAAGAGTATGACAAGTAACAACAAATGATTGTATATACAAAATGGATGCATGCATCCAAATTCGTACTATGAATTTTTTTTTATACAGGGTGGAAGAAAAAGGGAAAAAAAGAAGCTTTATGAAAGAAATGATGGAAATGTACTTATTTAAACCAACAATAGCCTGCCTAAGATATCGATGCTTCGTATGGTGCAAGGCTAAAAAACCAACATGCCAATAACCAGAGTGTTCGAAAAAGGCAGTTTTGATATTGGAGACAGGATTTAAGAAATATAGAAAAGAGATCCTTTTGGCGCATATCATACCCTTAAAATATGTGATTTTAAACATGCTACGATGTTTGTAAGACGATAATAATATGTCATTAAGAATAAAAAATTTTAAAAAGTTACAACATAGAAAAAGTATCGTTCTTTTTTAAACAAAAAGAATGCCATATGAAATAGAATAACGATCGTATAAGCTAATTTCTGTGAACACAATGCAAAATTCATGCTTGTTTTCTCAATACAAGAGGGTGATTATGAAAAATGGAGAACCTAGTTTGCATGCGAATAAAGAAGAGAGAGAATTACTTGAAAAGAATGCTCTATAACTTCAGAAGAAACCATTGATAAAGAAGCCACAAGAGCAATGGCGCATGCAAACAAGAAAACCTGATGAGACGCCATTGCCAAAAAGATGAAAAATGACAACTCAACTAATGAGTTAACACTTCGAGAATCTGATGGAGACAAGAATCAGAAGTGATCCTTTTATACAGTAATGGTCTTATAAACTTAAGAAAGCCATACGAAAGCCACAAGGTGGCAATATTTTATTTAAAAAAAAAGGTTTACCATCTGTCTAATTAGCTAGCTTTTCTTTTTCTTCTATTTATTTAAAAATAGAAATAATACATCTTTGAATATGGTCTCTAATTATTGGCCAAAACCCACCCTCACGATTGCGTGAAAGACTAATTTAAGGCAAAGAGGAGAAGTGTTTGAAACATGCATGGTATCTGCAAAATGTGGTGACGGCAATAGTTGGCACAAGGTTCGTTATAGAACAGTTTGAGTTGGCCATCAAATAAATTGAATGAATAAGACTTTCAAGCCTCGTACGAAATTTTAATGATAGATATCCTTTTTTATTGTTAGTAAATTCAATTTTTAGCGCATTGAACATCTAAGTAGTTGCATTTGACTGATTATATCTATCTTGGACTCAGTTTTCTAAATGTTACAGCTCTCTTCTTTACGCAGGTTGTTTCAATTTTCATCTGATTTAATTGACATTCATATATTATAACTTTAAGTGAAAGGCGCCATGCAAAGAAGTGTCCTTACCTGTTTTAATGCAGAAGTTACCATCCGTTGTCGGTGGATGATCAAATAAAAGATCGTCGCATTACAAATAGGGGAGAATGCCACAAATAGGATGTTCTTTTGTCACGATTGATTTTTTTGACCCCGATAACACAAGTTTTGGAAGAATAGCCGACGCTAGAATTTAAAGCGCACTCGTCAAGATTTCAGTAAATTATATTGATCCATTAGGATTTGTGGCAAATTCCTAACTATCTCCACAAATTTCAGCCACAATGCTAAAAAATAATTTGGGTTCAGAATTTTTTAGCATTGTAGCTAAATACTTGGTGTTTCAAATTTTAGCGATTACCATGGCCACTTCCCAAAATTCTGACCAGCGTACTTCATTATTTTGGACGAAGCTTATTTTCCTAGGACTTTCTTCACGGTGGTCCTAAGAAGGTCCTTCCAACATAATTTCTTGTTACAAATATTAAGTCACAAGGCCACGAAAATAACAACAACAAACTCAGTATGAAATCAACATGTATGGTCTGGGGAGGGTAGTCTGTACGCAGTCCTTACCCCTATCTAATGCAGATAAGGAGGTTGTTTCCAATCAGGAAGGGTAAGAAGGAGAAGAGGAAAGCAAGGAAGGAAGAAAAAAGGAAGAGAAAAGAAAAAGGGAAAGATAAAGGATAAGTAGTACCAAATAATAACAACAGGAATACAATACCTGAACAAAATCACATAACGTAATAAAAATCTAAGAATATGAAGGGATATGCATGCTACTAAAACTATCGGTGAACAACTAAAAATTACCTACTAACCTTCTACTTTAATTCTCGACATTCACGTCCTCGTATCAAGGGTAAAAAAAGAGAAAAAGAATAGTACTATTGTTATTATGGTTGTAATATCATTTTCATTCTTATTGCGGTTAGAAGTGGTTTGTTAGCTGACATAAGCAATCCATTCATTTAGTGATTATTTATGATATTTACACACATTCTAGGGGTGGTTCTCTTTGGATATTGGACCGTGGCTTATTCTTATAATATGTGTTCCAAATTTTGGAGAGAGTAGGAAGACAGTTGAAATATCAACACGTTGCTCCCACTTCTCAACCAATAATAATTTTCTTTTCCCACAAAAATAAAATAAAAGAGTTGACAATTATGTAAAATCAGAGAAAATCGATGTTAGGTACGAATATAATCGTAAAATAAATAATGAAAGAACAAAAATAACTTGATATATCATCAAAGGATGTGGTGCAGCGGATGATGGGACTGCTCCTCCCTTAACCAGATGTGCCGGATTCGATCCCTGGATATGAAAAAATTCTTGATAGGGAGCGCTTCGCTTTGAATGGGGCCCTACCCGGCGCGAATTCGAATATAGTCGGGCTCCAATACAAGTACCGGACCAAAAAAAAAACTTGATATCCTAATTCCAAATCTCACTTATTCTTAAGAGAGACACAAAAGGAAGTTGGAACACATCATACCAGCTGTTTAATCTAATCAGCAACTTGGCAAAAGTCATAGGACCCATAAATCTGAATAGAATTAAGAAGTTCATATTATTATGCCAAATCAAAATAATAATTAAATATGTGTTCAATTTTAGAACAAGCCTCCAACTAATTTATAGGTTAAAAAATAACTTAAAATAGAAATTTTAAAATGTGCTAATTAAGTTTACATCAACATCTGAGTCCCCCATTTTTTGGGTTGTTCCTTTAATTTGTTAAAGGAAGTTCAAAAAATTTAATACTTCCAGTTCTGTTTACATCTACACGTTATTGAGTCCCATATTTGTTGGGGTTTTTTTTTTGTTAAACCTGAAAATTCAATTAAAAAAAACTTTGATCCACGTCTAAAACTGACCGACGCGTTTGAAATTGGCCGTTTTTAAAGTTTTATTCATATTACCTTACATAATAGATAGATTTTACAAAGAAATAGGAAGAAAGAAAAAAAAATCACGATCATCTTTCCGAACATGGGCATCATCCATAACTTATCCACTTTCTCCATAACTACAAATAGTTTTTTATGCGGTTCCCCTCCTTTCAATTTCTTTTCTTTGCTCAGAATACAGAACATTGCAAATATAGTGACAAAACTTCATGATATTAGATAAATTTCAAGCAACTCGATGAATGAAATCTGAAAGTTAGAGTAGTTCGAATGTGAAAAATCTCATATCGCTTAAGCCTGAAATACATCACTTGTTTTTAAAATGAATTTTATGTTTGAGGCCTTAAAAACCTCTTTTAGCTTCACCTCGATTTGCGTGCACAGTCCGGTCGCGTAGCCGGAAAGCTATTATGTGAAAAATCTAGGAAAATATTGAAACGTTGGCTTAAAACGCATTTAAGTTGACTTCGATCAACATTTTAGGTAAACAGACCCGGACCCATGATTTAACGGTCCCGGAGGGTTTGTAAAAAAATATGAGACTTGGGCGTATGCCCTTAATCGAATTCCGAGGTCCCAAGTCGGATAAATGCATTTTTAGAAGAAATTATTTTCTGAAAAATATAAAGGTTTTTGAAAAATGAAATGTTATGTGAAACTTGTGGTATCGGGCCCGTATTATTGTTTCGGAGCCCGGTACAGGTTCAATATGATTTATATGTATTGTCGGTAAAGTTTGGTAATAAACCGGATCCATTTGACGTGATTCGGACCTTAAATGCAAATTTTGATGTTTAAAGAAGTTTTGAGAAATTTCATTGGTTTTGAGGTTTAATTTGTTATTTAATAGATTATTTTGGCGATTTGATCACACGAATAAGTTCATATGATATTTTTGAGTTAGTACGTTTGGTTTGGAGCCCCAAGGGATCGGGTGAGTTTCGGATATGCGTTAGAGTGTTTTTGGATTTAGAAATTTGGTATTTCTGCTGTTGCTAGTGTCTGATTTATTAACTCTATGCGATCGTGTGGCAACCTTCGCGAACGCAGAGCATAAATTGGGAGGAGGGCAGGTTTGCAATATGCGAACGCGTAGACCTGGGTGCGAACGCGGAGCTTTGAAAATTTACTCTATGCGAACGCACCGGGTTAGTCGAGAGCGCATAGAGTAGGAAGGGGTCGGGGGCTGGGTAGTTTTAACCCTATGTGAACGCGACCCCTAGATCGCGAATGCGTAGGTCAGGAAAGTCAAACCTATGCGATCGCGATTTCTAGGCCTGTTCGCGATCGCGTAGTGTATTTTTGCCTGGTCATTTAAAACAGTAGCAGAAACGGGAGTCTTCATAATTTTCATAACTTTTTCCTCCAAACTCCAAATTGGGCGATTTTTGAAGGGGAACTTCACCACAAATTCATAGGTATGTAATCTTAGACTCATTTTCTTCAATTTCCATTAACACCCATTAGATTTCTAGGCTTAAATCATGTCTTTAAGGGTAGAAAATTAGGGATTTGGGTAGAGTTAGGGCTTTTTGTATATTTGGGGTTTAGACCTCGTTTTTGGATCGAATTTTATAACTAATTATACATTCGGGCTCGTGGATGAATGAGAATTGGGTTTTGGTCCGAACCTCGTATTTCGACCAAGCGGGCCCGGGGTTAATTTTTGACTTTCTGGGAAGAGTGACGGGAAATCTATAATTAAGCATTGGAATTAAATTGTTTAGAGTTTATTGATGTTATTAAGTCGATGATGTCTAGATTCAATTGATTTGGAGCCAAATTCAAAAGGAAAAGCGGTATTTGAGTTTTGAGTTGACCGTAAAAGTTCGAGATAAGTGTTTTGTCTAACCTTAGCTTGAGAGATTAGGAGTCGTTCTTATTTGCTATGTATTAATTGTGGAGTACGAAGTATAGGCATGGTAACGAGTATTTATACATCGGTGTCAAACATGCCCGTGAATCTTGTATTATAATTGTTATGACTCCGTTGTGGTTTATTGTGCCTTACATGTTACTATCATCATTGTTCCCCTTGTCGGGATGTTTGTTTTGATATTATTATTTCCTTGTCGGGATGTTGTCAAAATATTATTGTTCCCTTGCGGGGATATTGTTATATTGCTCTTTTTTCCTTGCCGGGATGTTATTATATTACTCTTGTTCCCTTACCGGGATGTTGTTATATTGCTCTTGTTCCCTTGCCGGGATTCTTTGTGGTTGTTGTTGATTTGTAACTGGGATCGGGTGGCACGCTTGCTACAAGATAAATGAAATGGGAGCGGGTGGCACGTCTGCCACGAGATAAATAAAATGGGAGCGGGTGGCACACCTGCCACAAGATAAATGAAATGGAAGCGGGTGGCACGCCTGCCACGAGATATATGAAATGGGAGCTGGTGGTACGCATGTCATGAGATATATGAAATGGGAGCGGGTGGCACACCTGCCACGAGATATATGAAATGGGAGCGAGTGACACCCTGCCACGAGATATGTGAAATAGTAGCGGGTTGCACGCCTGCAACAAGATACGTGAAATGGGAGCGGGTTGCACGCCTACAACAAGATGTGAAATGAAAGTGAATTCTGCCTTTGTTTCCCTTATCCTTGTTAGTAGTTGGATTTTGGTTCCTTTATAGTTCTCTTGATATCCTGTTTTACATGTTATTCCCCGAAGCATGTTTTCCCCATCCCATCTTTACTTGTTTATTTCTGCTTTACTTTCTATTGTATAGTATAGAACTGCACAGATTTATTTGGTAGCCTGGTACTAGCCTCGTCACTACTTCGTCGAGGTTAGGCTAAGCACTTACTAGCACATGGAGTCGATTGTGCTGATACTAAACTCTACACTCTTTTATGCAGATCCCAGTGTTGTTGACTTTGGACCGTAAATTGAGTGGCTACCTTCATTCCACGCAGAGATCCAAGGTAGACCTGCACGCGTCTGCAGGCCCTGGCGTCTCCTCTGTCACTTACTTTCATGTTTCATCTCTTTGATTTTGAAACAATATATCTTTATTTTCAGACTTTGTATTTAGCACTCTTAGATGGTCTGTAACAATGTGAAACCAGTTCTGGGTGGTTAAGGCTTAATCGGTTGTAGCAGCTACATGTTTAGATATCTTGTTGCTTTCTTCCGCTTAATTTAAATTTCCTCTGTTTACACGTTATTGCTTTATAATGTTTAAAAGGAAATAATTGGATAATGAAGTAGTTAGTTCAAAGTATTGGCTTACCTAGCTCATATTAGTAGGTGTCATCACGACTCCTGAGGGTAGGAAATTCGGGTCGTGACAAGTTGGTATCCGAGCTCTAGGCTACATGGGTCTCACAGTTCACAGACAAGCTTAGTAGAGTCTAAAGGATTGGTACAGAGACATCTGTATTTATTTCCAGAGGCTACTGAGTTAGGAAAAACTTTACATCTATTATTTCTTATCGTGTAGTTTTGTTCTCTCACTGCTAAATTGAAACCTCTACTCTTGTTCTTTAATGGCGAAGTCACGTATCGCTTCTTCAGCCGAGCAGTCGCACAAACCGATGATGGATCAACTACGTCTTTGGAGGCTTGTGGAGGTTGGATAGGTTTCACTAAGCTCTTCATTACTACTCTTGGTGGTACATCTCCTGAGTATTCCCAGGATTGTCTAGACAGCTGTCATGAGGTTCTCAGGAAAATGGGGATAGTGGAGACAAATGGGGTCGATTTTGCTACTTTTCGCTTGTCTGGATCGGCCAAGACTTGGTGGAGAGATTATTGCATGGCTAGACCAGCTGAATCACCAGCTTTGACTTGAGAGCAGTTTACTCAGCTATTTCTGGAGAAGTTTCTTCCCATCACCAAAGAGAGGCCTATCAGAGGTAGTTTGAGCGTCTCCAGCAGGGTTCTATGGATGTCACCCAGTGAGACCAGATTCATCGACTTGGCCCTTCTTTCTCTTATCACACTTCCCACCAAGAGAGAGAGAGAGGGTGAAGAGGTTAATCGAGGGACTTATTCAGTTGATTCGTCTCCAGATGTCTAGGGAGACAGGGAGTGAGATTTCCTTCCAGGAGGCGGCCAATGTGGCCCTGAGAGTTGAGATGGTTTTATCGCAGGGAGGTGGTCATGGATCATACAAGGGGCCTCGTCATTCAGGCCGATTCAGTGGTACCTCGTCTGGAGGTAGGGATTCGTATGGTAGAGGCCATCCTCCTATGACTTTTCAGTCGGCACTTTAGGTTTCTTATAGTGCTTCAGGTGGTCGTGGCCCTCAAATGCAGCATTCTGATCAGTAGTCCTACAGTGCACCACCAGCTCCCATCAATGCACCGCCGGTTCAGAGTTTTCAGGGTCTCAGCCCCAGCAACCGAGGGCTTGTTTTACTTGTGGCGACACAAGAAACACTACTAGATAATGCCCTCGAGCACCGAGTAGCTCTCAGCATCAGGGTTCCCGTGCCATGGTTCAGGTACCGAGTGTTCCACAACCCGCCCAGACAACTAGGGGTGGAGGTAGAGGTGCTGGAGGTGGAGGTAGAGGTATTAGAGGAGGAGCTCAGGACGCTAGAGGTGGAGGCCAGCCCACAGCAGGCCGTCCCAGAGATGTAATTCAGGGTAGTGTGGCCCAGCTTCGATGTTATGCTCTTCCAGCTAGGCCCGAGGCTGAGGCATCCGATGCAGTTATTACAGGTACTGTTCTGGTTTGTAGCATAGATGCTTCAGTTTTATTTGATCCAGGGTCTACATACTCTTATGTGTCATCTTATTTTGCACCGTATCTAGTCATGCCTAGTGATTCTTTGAGTGCTCCTATTTATGTGTCTACACCGGTGGGTGATTCTATTATGGTAGATCGAGTCCATAGTTCTTGTATAGTTGTGATTGGGGGTCTTGAGACCCGTGTATATTTGCTTCTTCTGGATATGGTTGATTTCGATGTCATATTGGGGATGGACTGGTTATCAGCTAACCACGCTATCTTGGACTGTCATGCCAAGACTGTGACCTTAGCCTTACCGGGTTTACCTCATTTGGAGTGGAGAGGGACTCCTGGTCATTTTACCTACAGTGTTATCTCGTATGTGAAGGCTCGGCGTATGGTCGAGAAGGGGTGTTTGGCCTATGTTCATGATTCTAGTGCTGAGGTTCCTTCTATTGAGTCTGTGCCCGTTGTTCGCGAGTTTTCTGAGGTATTCCCTTTAGACCTGCCAGGTATGCCACCCGACAGGGATATTGACTTTTTCATTTATTTGGCTCCGAGCACTCAGCCCATTTCTATCCTACCGTATCGTATGGCCCCGCCTGATTTGAAAGAGCTGAAAAAGCAGTTGCAAGACTTGCTCGAGAATGGCTTCATTAGACCCAGTGTTTCACTTTGGGGTGCGTCGGTATTGTTTGTTAAGAAGAAGGACGGATCGATGAGAATCTGTATTGATTACCGGCAATTGAACAAGGTTACAATCAAGAATAAGTATCCGCTGCCGAGGATTGATGATTTGTATGATCAGCTTCAGGATGCCAAGGTATTTTCAAAGATTGACTTGAGATCTGACTACCATCAGTTGAGGATTAGGGCATCCGATGTCCCTAAGACAGCTTTCCCCACTCGGTATGTGCGAAAAGCTCATAATGCCCGTACCAAGTGCGGAAAGTTGTCGTAGGGACATCAGATTCCCTAATCCTCAACTAATGGTAGCCAGATCTCAAGTCAATATTTGAAAATACATTGGCACCCTGAAGCGGATCGAACAAATCATCAATTCTCGGTAGCGGATACTTATTCTTGATTGTAACTATGAGCACGTGATTTTTGCATAAACGAATTATTCCCATAAAATTCAAAATAAAACAATTTTCCTCTGTGTGCAATTTCATGAATTTTCATGGTTTTCAGTTATTGCTTGTATTTGTGTGTGCGCATGTTTATCGAGCAATTAATAAGAAAATACAAAAATAGGTTGCATTTGCATTTAGGATTTAGTTGTATAATTTTGAGTCAAATAGTAAACTACTTATTTTTATAAAATGAAGAAAACCTAAAAATAATGCACTTTGCATTTTAGTATTTAAATTGTGTGATTTTGATACTTAATTATTTCCAATAGTTGTTGTGTAGAGATAACTAGTATTTTTAAGTTAATTTGGTTTATAATTTTTGAAAATCATTTAGGAAGAAAATAAAAGAAAAGAATTAACAAAAAAGAGAAGACCTGAATTTTTGGGCCAAAACAGTCAGAGTTCAAACAAAAATCGGATAAAACTCAGTCCAAAACCAATCCCTACATAGCCCAATACCCTTCCCGACCCAGTCCATCCCCAGCTAGACTAAACGACGCCGTTTCAGGCGTTTCAATCCAGACCATTGAATCATCTTGATCAAACGGTCCCAAGAGTCTCACCCTCACCCGACCTGTTCCCGTTAGAGACCAACCCCGTCTCTATTACAACTGAACGATGTCGTTCCATTTGAGTGAACGATCCAAGCCGTTGATCTCGTTTGATCAAACGGCCTGGATCCATTCCCTTTTCTAGTATATAAGTTCAAACCATACCCCGCCCCCCAGGCCAAACCCCCTTATCTCTATTTCCACACCCCTTAGAGACCCTTGGAACTCACCACCGCCTTCCGCCATAAACCGCCGGTCGGAAATTGCCTCCGCCAGCGGTCGGCGTCCAAACATCTCCAAATTTACACCGTGTGTTCGCCATAACCTCCCCATCCCCGATCCATAATCCTTTTCCGTCGACTCCTGGCCCAGCCTTTCGAATATTCGAAAAACCAAACGGTTCTTCCGGTGCCGGCTCCGATGGACACCAGAATAACACCCCAGAGCCCCCTTAACCTCCCCATCCCAACCCCTGAAACCCTTTCCCTCGAATCATCCTCGAACCGCTCGAATGTTGAATCAAGACCAAGAACCCCAGTAGCCGCCACCATTCCCACACCACCTTCTAGTGGCAGCGCCGCCTTAGACCAGTCCCCATTTAATACCACACAACCGCCTTGGCCCTCTCATCCCTAATCCACCACTATTTTCCTTCGAATCAGGCTAGAACCCTTCGAACCTGGATTTGAATGCATGAACCCTAAAAACCCAAATCCCAGGATTAAATACGTAGTTGAGTTCGTGATCGACCTTAGTTGTGTGTTCTCAGTCGAGAACACTCGATTAAGGTCCATTTCGATTTCAAATTCAAAGTTGAAGTTTCAGATTCAAGACAGGGTCAGACAAATGTGAATGTCCAAATTTCAGGTCTTTGTATAATTCTTTTTTAGTAAATATTATCTTCTTCTACTCGTTTATTTTTATTTTTTATCGAATGTTTATTTGGTCAGTTTGTTCTATGATTCTCTATTTTAGTTCTTCGAATTTATAGACTGTTTGTTGATTTTGTTTGGCTTGACCAATAATTTAAACTCGCATAATAGTAGTTCTTAAACTAATTCGTGCCAGTTTTGTTAAAAGATGAATTTGTTTCGATTTTAGTATTAAGAACTATTAGGCGGAATGTGATAGATTTTGGTTGTATAAGGGATTGAATAGCCTTAATTTGTGAATGCTTAGAACTTTCAGAATATTAATAAGGTTTTAGGGGTAATTTGGGGAATTGGAACTGAGTGGCATGCCAACATCGGATGTCAGAGCACCCCAGGATTAAAATATAGGCGTGCCCATACCAATGAATTAAAATAATGAGAAAGGGAACTAGTAGTGGAGCTGGCACTCTGCTTAGTGCCTTTAGAGGTTGGAGGATCAGAGAATAACATGGGGGAAATATTTTCTTAATTAAAAGCTAAAATTACAGGTGTTTAGTGCTCTTATGAGCTGGAAAAGGTTTAAGTTTTGGGTATAAAACAGGCAGACATTAGAGACCTGAAAAGGGGGAGAAGAGAGAGTTTTCATTACTCTATTGAAATTTTCCTGAAATTCCTAAGAGTCTCAATACTGAAATAAGTTTTGAACATCAGAAGCTCTAAAGGAGTTGAATCAATAGGGTATTAGAGTGTTTTGGTTCAGTCTGAGTTGGACTTTTGATAGCTGGTTTCTTTCAATATTGTTTTGTTGCGAATTTGGTTTAAATGGATTTCTCCTGATCCCCTTTATGGTTGATTTCAACTTGGATTTGAGCTGATTTGATCTAGGTTTACTGTTCTACTGGCTGTTTTGGTGTTGAGTGTCACTGCTTTGCACTACTGATCCTCTCATCTCTTTATTGTCTTGCTTGCCAGGTATTATCCAAAATCCTATGGACACTACTTGATGTATAATGCGAAATACGAGTTTGAATGAAGTTTGATATCCCATTGTTAAATCCTTTGTTCTTCCTTTCTTTTCAATCCATGGCTCGTATGTAGTTACCAGGAATGTGTTGTAAATGATTGTTTACATTTGGTGGATAACTCTAGATGGTTTTATCATGATATATGTTGGTGATAGTAATGATAGATCTAGGTTTATATGTTCATTTTATTCCATTTTCGAGTTAGCTCCTGTACTGTCAAGCTTAGTATGGTTACAGCTTGTGTAAGTTACTCCTTGGCATGCTATTTGTTGAATGTTAGCCATAATTATGAATTTGGTCATTAATGATGGGACCTGAATGTTAATTTAGGGGGGGTTATGGTATTAGATAAATCAAATGACTCATACATATCTAGATCTGTTTTCAGTCATGCTTAAAATTGATGTATGTTGTTAGGATGCATTCACGATTCATGTTTATGGATATGGCCAACATAGATTAGAGGTGTTTGTGTATATCTGAAAACCTCGCAAATGTTGTTTCGTTCAGGATTGTGTAGAAGAACATAATAAGGCAATAATGAATGAGCTACTAATGGATCATATTCTTCAATGCAAGCATGACTCAATAGGTCTCATAAATTAGTATCAAATCTTGACTACCTTTAAGCATAATATTGGTACTTTGAGATCGTTTGTGAACATTAAGCTAGGAGGTTGAGTTGCCGTGTGTATTATAATTGCTACAAAGGTGCTAGTCTGATCGTTGACGGGGGTTCGAAGTGAGCCCTCTTTCATGAAGTCTGTTTGGTGTGCCTCATGTGGACTGGGCTCTTTTTGGGCCCAGAACTGAAATAGTAATTGGTTTGTTAATAATTAAATGGTGGACTTTTGGCCTTTCAAGTTAAATGGCATACTCGAGCTAAGGGTCTCTTCAGTAATGGGGAGTGTCCTTCTTCGAGTTTGGACTTGATCTTAGGGCCCAATTGTCCTTGAATACCTTATTGTTAGTTAATTCATAATGTCAACTAATTAAGTTTTAGGAGTAGAGACGAATCCTAATAGCTAATAGTAGCTCATCTTTAGGACATCCTTTTAAAATTGAGATATGCCACGCCAAATAAAATGATAAATCACGTGGCCCTCTTTAACTATGTCTTTAAAAATACTTAGAACTCGAGGCGTGCCATTTAGCAAATTTCTATGGCCCTCGCAAAGTTAATAACGCGTTAGTGGCTTTTAGGCGCGTTCCTTAATAATTTTACCTTCCTAAAACCAGGTGTGCATTTTATCTGACCCAGATCCAAATTCCAAAACTTTGAATAAGATGTGTTCCGATTGCGGGTGTATTTCATGTGACGTAATCGAAAGACATGTTTTAAACGACGTTCAACAGTCTTTAAAAATCGAATAAAAGTGGTTTAAAGCTAAAATTTGCACATAGGTTCAAAAAATATTCTAAAATCACATAATTAAGCCAAGTATAATAGTTGAGCGACCGTGCTATAACCACGGAACACGGGAGTGTCTAACACCTTCTCCCGGGTTAACAGAATTCCTTAATCGGATTTTTGGTTCGCGGACTGTTAAACAGAGTCATTATTTTCCTTGATTCGGGATTCAACCGGTGACTTGGGACACCATAAATCTCCCAAGTGGAGACTCTGATTTTTAATAAAAAATAAATTCCATTTCGATTGTCCTTTAATTGGAAAAATTTCCTTTATTTATACTCTTCCCGAGGAGTAGGTAAAAATAAGGTGTGACAGCTCTGGCGACTCTGCAAGGGACATTAACCCAGAACCACTAGTTCAGGGTTAGAAATTCGAGCTTATAATACTTGTTATATTTGACTTTATTTATTATCTGGCTTTATTCACAATTTGGGCTTAATGTGCTAAATGTTGCTTTTTACCGCTTTGATATTAGTGAACTGTGTATAAATTGTTACGAATCCTTCCTCTCTCTGAGTCTTCTACATCATGTAGAAGGGTGCAGTTCGTGTGACTTCTCTTCTGTTTAGAGTCTTTCCCCATTTAGAACGAGGTTCGGACAAGTTGCTAAGCCGGCGGAGCTTCTGTATCCCCGGTACGCTGCCTCACCCTCGGCTCGAGCTGTCCGCTCGGGTAAGCCAGGTCTAGAACAGTAAACCCAGGTTCTGAACTTATAATAACTCAGCTTCATGCCGGATCCCTAGTAGGAATATTTGTTTGCATCCTGTACATTTGACTTTGGAGACTCAACACAGGGGTTGGGTCTGTCTAGGACAGGTGTACCAAAAATAAAGAGACCATCCTAATGCATCTTACTTGCTACTTGTGCATTTATTTTCTTCGGATCTGCATGTTGACCGGTTTTTATAAATGGGAAGAGAATTGAGAAAAAGAAAAAAAAGAGAGGAGAAAATAAATAAAAATATATAACAAATGCTCGTTTTGAAAAAAAACAGTGTCCAAAAATGCCAAGACTCTGCCAAAATTTCAAAAAAAAAATTATTTTGTTATAAATGTTTATTTTGTTTAGAAAAATAATTGGTCGAAAGGCAGAACTACGCAAGTTTGATTCTCACCGGATGTGGGATACGTAGGCAGCCCATATCAGGTTCAACTATTTTGAAAAATAGGGGTAAATAAATATCACAATTTTTCCATAAGTAAGGTGATGTCATTCTTGTCCAAAATAGCTAAATGTCCCCAAAAGGACGCCGGAAGGATCTTTTTGCAAGAACAACCGCCTTTGGTCATTTCTCAAAAATTTTGACCGATTAGCAAACACAGCCTTTAAATATTTTTCGAAGTGCTGAAAGGCCGTATTGACAAAACCAGATATTTTTATGAAATTTTTTGAGAAATAGTGATGATTTAAGAAAAAAGAAAAAAGAAAGAAAAAAAAAGAAGTCTATATTTGTCAGTCAGAGTCTGTCAGTCTATTTTTAGGCTGTTTTGATGTAGAGTCTTTTGGAGTCCGTTAATCTTGTAATAAAAGGTGTCGTTGTAATAAACACATTTTTTTGGAAAATTTGAAGAAAAAAAATCTAATTTTTTTAGTCATTTTGCACTTATCGGCCAGAACTACGCACGGTCTGATTCATGCGGGGTCATGATATGTAGGCAGCCTCCATAAGATTCGACCACAACACAATCAAAAAATGTGTATATAAAAAATAAAAATAAAAAGAAAAAGAAAAAGAAAAAGAAAAAAAGGGATTAAATAAAGAAGGATATGAGTATCAATAAAAGAAAAGATGTAATTAAGACTAACAAGTTTGATTTTGATTCCAGAATTCAAGCAATTATTAGTTACTTAGCATACTGACAACCCACTCATACCAAACCAGATCCAAAGGGGGAAATAGAAGAAATCATGTCTATCCCAGATGTAGACACAAGTGTCGAGGTGGAAGAGTTGGATGTCAATAAGATGAAAGAGGAGATGCACAAATTGAAGCAACAAATGGCCGAAATGTATCAGGCCTGGACCAAAGGGCAATCACCACCGGCTTACCCTGCTAATCCTGCTTTTACCCCACCACCGGCTCAGTCTCAAGATCATCCTATCACCGATCCATGTTTTCCCATCTACCACTACCAGGGAACCATTTCTCATACACCACAAGCTCCACCACCAAAACCAAATTCATACCCTCTTCCTCCAACCACACCAGTTTCCATGGCATCTCCACCAGCTGCACTCTACACATCCTCTAGCGAGCCTATGTTCCAGGCCCAGGACAACCAATATTACCCCTTGGAGCCCACTTTTAAAGCTCCTCAACCCTACTCTTATACTCCGCATTTTGACCTCCCGATAGGAACGGAGAAACCATCCAAAAATCCTGAACAGGAGGAGATGTTTCAAAAAGTGAAAAGCCTAGAGCAGTCATTCAGAGATATGCGGGGATTGGGAGGTCAGGTGAGCATAGCCTACAAAGACCTGTGTTTATTTCCAAACGTGTAATTACCTGCAGGATTCAAGATACCCAAGTTTGACTTGTACAATGGGCACGGTGACCCAGTGGCGCACTTAAGAGGTTTTTGCAGCAAGATGAGGGGAGCAGGAGGAAAAGATGAATTGTTAATGGCTTACTTCTGTCAGAGTTTAAGTGAATTAGCATTGGAATGGTATACCCGCCAAGATAATGGAAGATGGTACACATGGGATGATCTGGCACAAGCATTCGCTTGTCACTTCCAGTACAATCTTGAGATCATTCCAGGTCGACTATCCTTGACTAAACTGGAAAAAAGCACAGTGAAAGTGTCAGAGAATATGGATTCCGATGGAGGGAGCAAGCAGCAAGAGTAGATCCCCCAGTGAAAGATAGTGAGATGGTGGATTATTTCTTACAGGCCTTAGAACCTACCTACTATGGCCATCTGGTCTCAGCTGTAGGGAAGTCATTCAACGAAGTAGTGAAAATGGGGGGCATAGTAGAAAAAGGGCTCAAGTCGAACAAAATCATGAGCTATTCGGCTATCAAGGCAACCACTCAAGCTATTCAGGGCGGCATAGGAGAGGTTGGAAAAAAGAAGAGAGAGGACGCGGCAATGGTTGATTCAGGAAATTGGTCCGGACCTCGAGGATCACCTTACCACTACAATCAGCCTCAACTCCAACCCCAAACCTATCCCCGAGCTCCATATAATTCACCTCAATATTATCTTCCGAACAATGTCCGGCCATATGTCCAACCACTAGGCCACTCCCTATGGCGAGCGCCAACACCGCATAATGCGTTCTTGCCTTCACAACATTATCCAACACCTAACAACCCTAGAAAATAGGGGCAGGGAGGAGAACAAAGGAAAAGAAATAGTTTTACGCCAATAGGGGAGTCCTACACAAGCCTATTTGAAAAGTTAAAGCATTCTGGCCTGATTGAGCCGCTCCTCGGATATATCTGACCCATATGCAAAAGGCTTTGACCCAACTGTACGATGCATGTACCACTCTAATGTCTAGGGGCATTGTGAGCACGTGATTTTTGTCCCAAGCAAATTATTCCAAAAATATATGCAA
>MU688832.1:103718-123492 GCA_026770625.1 Nicotiana glauca | reverse complement strand
GGAGTCAAACCCTTTCCTTGATTCGGGATTCAAACCGGTGACTTGGGACACCATAAATCTCCCAAGTGGCGACTCTGAATCTCTTAATAAAAGAATCTCATTTTAATTGTCCTTTGATTGGAAAAACTCTTTTTATTTATACCCTTCGCGGGGTGTAAGCACCGTAAAAAAGAGGTGTGACACTACGTACACACTAGGTGACGAGAGTCTGCGCATAGCTACTATTATGCTTATGTCTGGGTAGTCTAGGACCCAAAAGCATGCTTTACTTGTAATACTTGTAACCTTATTGTTAGCTTAAATTTCTTAAACCATATCGAAGTGACAAATGACTTTCTAAAAGAGTTAAACTTCATTTTCTTGACTTGTAAAAGAGAAATTTACACCTCCTTGAATAATAGTGTTGATTGACTGTTAAAATGTGTGTTTCTGTGTGTACCTGCATTGCATGTATGATTCGCGAGCAAGGTAATTGTTTATTTATATTTGACCGCGTCACATGTATGATTCGTGAGCGGGGTAATAGATGCATCTATGGTTCACTCCATTTGACCCTCTGGCAGTTCACAATTTAAATATTGTTGGATCGGGCCGTACGACTCCAGCATGATTTGTGCATGCTTGTAATATTTGCCTTGAGATTTATAAATATTGATATTCGTTCTCCCTGACATGAGATAAATGTATAAATGATGAAAAGGAATCTAGAAATTTCCTATGAAAGAAAGAATTATTTATTTGCTTTATTCTATTGAGTTGTAACCATGTTTACAAGATCTGTGATTTATTATATTATTGGCGTATTATTATTGGACCACTAGTAAGTGTCGAAGTCGGCCTCACGTCTCTACTTCTTTGAGATTAGTCGGAATACTTACTGAGTACACGTTGTTTTCATACCATGCTACACTTGCTGTGCATTTTTGTTGCACACGCACATGTATCTCTAGTGGCCTAGTGGGCGTAGCAGCATGGATGATACAGAGACTAGGTGAGCTGCATTTCTCGAGGCGACCCACATCCAGTATAGTCCTTTTCACTGTATTGTAATTACTTTCTGTCCAATTTGTATTCCGGACAGTTATTGTACTTTATTTGATTTGTTAGTGATTGCTCATGCACTTGTGATACTGGGTTTTGGGATGATTATGAGATTATTTAATATTAAGTTTGTTAAAGACATCAATATCTATTCAGTGAAATTCACTACCCATTGTTTAATGTATAAAGGAAACAATTTCAAAAATATTAAAACAAGAAATTACTAGTAAATTGGTATTAGCTTTCCTGACAGTGGTGTCCGGTGCCATCACGACCCTTAATGGATTTTGGAACGTGACAATACGGGCCGATGACCCATGTAGGGCTGAGCTTACCATTTTGAGGCCCATAGAAATAGTGGGTCGGCCCAACCCAGTCCGTCAAATGCCAAAGCCTGTGTAGGTTGGGCTAGGCTGGCCCGGCCTGGGCCAACCCATATTAATAGGAACAAAAATAGTGGGGCGCTCTATTTGGTCTCCCCTTTCTAACTTATATCCGTTTTATTTTTCTATTTGCATCCGTACCCCTTTTTTGTTAAAAGCGTTTTAAAAAGATAATTTTATCCTTCGTTAATAAAAGACTATTGACAAAGCTGTAGACTGCAGGACAATACTTCAACATATTTTGGTATGAAGTTTTCGCAAATTAAATAAATAACTTCAGTATGCATTAGAAAGTGACATACTGCAAAACAAAAACTTAAGCATATTTTGTCTGAAGTTTTAGCAATGAACTAAAAAAATTCAGCTTATTTAGACTGAAGTTTCGGATAAAATTCATGACAAAACTGTAGACTGCAGGACAAAACTTCAATATGTTTTTGTATGAAATTTTAGCAAATGAACTAAATAACTTTAGCATGCATTAGCAAAAACTCATTAGAAAATTACATACTGCAAGAAAAAAAACTTATGCATGTTTAGTCTGAAGTTTTAGCAAATGAACTAAAAAGCTTAAGCATGTTTAGTCTAAAGTTATAGCAAATAAACTAAATAACTTTAGCTTGCATTAGCAAAAACTCATTCGAAAATTAAATACTGGAAGATAAAAATTTATCTTAAGCATGTTTACTCTGAAGTTTTAGCAAATGAACTAAAAAATTTAAGCATTTTTAGTCTGAAGTTTTAGCAAATGAACTAAAAAATACAAGCATGTTTAGTCTGAAGTCTTAGTAAATGAACTAAATAACTTAAGCATGCATTAGCAAAAACTCATTAGAAAATTACATACTGCAAGAGAAAAACTTATGCATGTTTAGTCTGAAGTTTTAACAAATGAACTCAAAAGCTTAAGCATGTTTAGTCTAAAGTTATAACAAATGAACTAAATAATTTCAGCATGCATTAGCAAAAACTCATTAGAAAATTAAATACTGCAAGACAAAAATTTATCTTAAGCATGTTTACTCTGAAGTTTTAACAAATGAACTAAAAAACTTAAGCATGTTTAGTCTGACGTTTTAGCAAATGAACTAAAAAAAATAAACATGTTTAGTATGAAGTCTTAGCAAATGAAATAAATAATTTCAGCATGTTTAGACTGAAGTTTCGGATAAAACTCATGACAAAATTGTAGATTGCAGGATAAATGACTTCAATATGCATTGTGAGCACATAATTTTTAACCTGTCTAAATTACTCCTAAAAATTCACACAAAAATATCTTTCTTGGTGTCTTTTGATTTTCAGAAGTTTTAAGAATTGTCCTTTTGTTTATTTGCATTTAATTGCATTTATGGATATTTAGAAAATACTCTAAAAGCATAAAATTATCAAAATATTTTTATCTTTCACTAGTTGCATTTTAGATTTAATTGCACGTTTAATATTTAATTGCATGGTCAATAGTTGAAAATTATAAAATAAAAAAAAGAGAAAACAATTATTATTATTATTATTAGTTTACATTAGCTTACTTCTTTGGCATGTTGGTAATTAAGTAGTTTAATTTTAATTAATTTAATTGCTAATTAGATCCTTTTTCGCAAAATAATTATAATTATTTTTAATTTGTTTAAGTTTGCAAAAATCAAAATCAAAGGAAGGAAAGGAAAAGAGGTCATTTGCTCTTTGTTTACAATTGGGCCAGGACATTTGCACTGGCCCAGTCATGTTTCAGTTGCCCAAGCACAAATTATCACCCAGTCCAGCCTATTCCCGACCTAGTGTAGTCCCCCATTTAAAACAAAAAATGACACCATTTCGGCCCCAAGCAATCTCAGTCATTCGTGATTTCTGATTGAACGACTCAGAACTAACATTTCCCCTCCCTTTTAACTGTCCTAAATCTGACCCACACCCCTTTCCTCCCCCCTCCTCTCTCTCTCATACCTTTCACCGTCTACCACCGCCGGAAATCACCTACGATTGCGGCCTGCCTTCAAACATCACCCTATAATCCCAACCTCCTCTCATCACCAATCTACCTCCAAATTTCCTCAATCCCCACTAGAACTCCCTGAATTTCAAATCTCAGAAACCCTAGAAACCTAACTTTGCCTTTTTATGATTTCTTTTATAAATTCAACCCGTTTTGACCTAAAATTTGGTTTTGGCTCACTTCGAAGTTACCGGAATCTGCGGGCCAGAGTTTCATCGTCACCAATGCTCGTTGGTTTGCCTCAATCACTGTCTCCTTTAAGCTCTAAATCAGTATATCTCTCTTCTCATCTTTTCCTATTATTTTGTTATTTTCTTTTCTTTTTTGGATTGTTAACTAAGTTTTAATTTTTAAATTGCATGATCGGTTAGAATGGTAATGAATTGATTTAGTTTATTTGAAAGTATGATTAATTAATTAACTGCATAATTAGTAGTCCAGTTACATATTAGTAAGTTTTAATTACCTAAGTTTAATGAATTGTTTAAAGTTTGGTTTTGTGCACTGGTTTTTGGTTCAGAATCGTATATGTCTGTTGGTTGTGGCTATTTGTGATAATTAGAAAACTTTAGGAGGGTAAATGAGAAAGAAAATTAGGGAATCTTTCTTTTAGCTACTGGAAAGTTCTAGAAGGGTTTTAAAATGCAGTATTTCAGAAGCAAAAGGAGAGGGAAAAGAAGAAAAAAAAAAAAGAAAATAGGCTAAGGGACAACTATCCTTTTATTGTTAGAAAAGATGCTATTTTCTAAATTTTAGGGAAGGATGACAGATTCTTCTTAGACTCTCTCATTCCCTATCCTCTTGCACATCATTTTCTATATAAGACTCACCTTCTTTCACTTACATGCAAGAAAAAATCCTCTGAAAAAGCCAAAATCCTCTCTTAATTTCTACTTATTATTACACAGATATTCCTAAAAGAAGAACACTCTGAAAATTCAGTAAAATACATAGGAAAACAAAAATAAAATGAAGAATTTCAAACTTTTATCTGCCTTGTGCTTTTCTACTTGACTTCTTTTACTCTATGTCACGACTAGAAATTTCTACCATCGGGACCGTGATGACGCCTAATATTTCACTTGCTAGGCAAGCCAACGTTAGAATATTTTATCCATTTTTAACTGTTTAAAATTACTTAATGAGAAAGAACTAAAACTACTACAATAATCCAAAGTAACAATGCGGAAGCTAAAATAGCTAAACATCTCATACATCCCTGAACCCAGTGTCATAAGTGCATGAGCTACTAGAATAGTACAAACAAGAGGCTGAAATAACATAAAGCTATCTAAAAATAAAGTATACAACCAAATAAAAAGGGAAAAGGACTCCAGGAGCTGGGGGTGCTGAGCAGCTGTACCTTCAGTCTCCACGAGCCATCCAATCCAAGCAAGCTAACAATCGCCGCTTATACCGACTCCAAAATCTCCACATAAAGTGTAGAGTGTGTAGTATGAGTACAATCGACCACATGTACTTTATAATTGCCGATCCTAACCTCGTCAAAGTAGTGATGACGTTAAGGCAGGTCACTTACACTACAACCTGTATGCAGTATAATAAAGACAAAAAGGGAAATATGGAACAAAATAGGGCAGTCAACTGAAGATAATAGCTACAACCTCAAGAAATAAGCCAATGACGACCAGAATTACCAATCCTTAGAGTTTCAAGTGAAATTACTGAAAACCAACATAGCTCAAGAAAAAAATATATAGGCCGTTGCGGCGTGCAACTCGATCCCACCGTACAATACAATCCTCCTTTATTCCACCGTAAAAATATCAACAATCAAAATCAATAATTAAATATTGCGATGCAACCTGATCCTATTTCATCCTTATTTTACCGTATCAATCCAGCCTTATTTCACCTATTGTGGCGTACAACCCGATCCCACCATATTAGTACAAATTCACCTTTATTCTACCATATCAATTCACCTTTATTTTATCTATTGCAGCGTGCAACCCAATCCCACCATATTAGTATCAAATACACAATAAGCACAGTCACATCAATAATTCAAATCACAAGAACTTCTACGATCAATGAATATAACGCTGAACCAGAAAGGAAACCTTGTACAACATGGGAATTCACATAAGTAATACCACACAGCAAGACAATTCTACTTAATGACAATTAGGAGGTGCAAGTAAGTCAATTAAAGCAAATATCAGGGAATCATAAAAATATGAAAAGATCTAACGTTATTAACAAGGGTAAACACTGGTTAACATGTAGCAACTAAGCATGGAAGGCATTTAGAGCATATAGCGGCTAAGACAAGGAAGGAGATCATTAAGGAATAGAAAAAAATCAGGGAAAACAAGTAATTCGGCGACTGATCGAGGCCCACCCTACACCACTACAAAGTGGAAAGAGTGGTCGAAGTAGCTTTTACCAGAGATGGTCAGGATCGAATCCACATGGAGCTAGAATTGGTTGGGAATTGGATTCCTATATAAATTAGCAACACGTAGTGCTTGTAACTGCACTTCTAATCATAGTTGGCCTTTTAATTACTTCTATTTTTATGCTAACGAGATGCTAAATTTAACTAAGAGTAAAATGCTTGAAAGGTTTTCTAAATGGTTAAAGAGGCACTAGGGAAATGACTCTCTCCTAGGTGAATACTTGACGGGATCTAAAGTCTAAGGCAAGGTTGTTATGTTGGGGATTGCGATATAGCCAATGCACGTAACTACTCACTCTATACATCGGTAGCTCAAGTGACTTTGCCCTAATTGACTTTCTCAAGATCAATTGGGTGTCAAAATTGTGCAATAAATATAGGCTCATGTTGGGTATTACTATCTCTAGGTTTAACCCTATAATTGGGGTTATCAATCTCTTGATTACATCCCAATTCCTTGTTGGACTAATTTTCCTAGACTCAAACTCTCTTTCACAAGAAGAGCCCAAGTCAAATAGGCACAAATTAGTGTTTACAACCACTAATTTAACATGGAAAACTCAAATTGGTCCAAATATCAAACACCCATAAACATTCAAGCCTTAAAATAAAAGACCCATCAAATACCCACACTAGGGTTGATCCACAACCCTAGCTAATGGGTCTAGCTACTCATAATAATGGAAGAAATCAGGAAAATAGATGAAGAATAACCTATAAGATTTAATTACAAACTAAGATAATGAAGATTCAGTGTAAAAGTAGCTACAGATTACTCAAAATAGAACAAAATTGTCGTTCACGTGCTGTGGAGTCTAACAGATTACAAAAGATACCCTAAAAAAGAAAGTATTTATACTAGGCCAAATTTTTTGGAGAAAAATACCCCTAACGAGGTACTGCGGTCCGCATAAAATGCACCGCGGACCGCGATGAGGCTTTTTGGCTCAATTATACATTTTTTGAATCTGGTCACCGCGGGTCGCATAAAATGCACCGCGACTGCGGTGGGTTCAACTGCGATCCGCACAAAAAGGACCGCGGACCGCATTGGCTTGTATCTTCAAACTCCCAACTCTCTAAACCTCCCTCTCCGCGGATCGCACAAAATGGATTGCGGTCGCAAGAAATCCTTCGTGGGCCGCACTGCCTTAGGCTCCAAAAGTACATCTCTCTGAATCTCCTCACTACGGACCACACTAAATGGATTGCGGCCGCGGTAGGTCTGTTGCACCTGTGCTTTGACTTGTTTTTGGTACTTGTGCATGTTTCACTCCTTTTTGAGCTGGTTTTGACTAATTATCACCTTTTTGACCAAACCCAGCAAACAAGTACAACATGTAAACCTTTGGGACTATTTTGTATACATTTTTAATCAAAACTCCAGTAAAAAGGAGTATAAAATGAACTAGAATCCCTAGTTATCAGCGACGTATAATCACTCATAATCTCGCATATACGCTATAATACATAAAATTCACATAGCACATAATCCGAGGGTCCCTAATTCTCTCGAGTCAAGGTTAAACTCTAATACTTACCTCACTTCACAATCAATACAAAGCTCTACCGGGGCCTTTCCCCTAGAATCCGCCTCCAAACCACTCGTATCTAACAACAATTGACTCAATAATATCAAATATTGCTAAAGGAATCAATTACAATGCATGAATTTAGAATTTCCAAACTTTTTCCCAAAAAGTCAAAAATCAACCCCGGACCCGCTTTGTCAAAATCCGAAATTCGGACCAAAATCCGATTATCCATTCTCCCCCGAGCCCGGTTATGTAATATGTTTCAAAATTCAACCTCAATTTGAGGTCTAAATTTTAATTTTGCAAAAATTCCTAATTCTACCCAAACTCTCAATTTCTACCATGAAAAATCCTAGATTTTAGTTGAAAATCTTATTAAAAAATATAATGGGTAATTGAAAGGAAGTATGTTAGATTCACTTACCAACAAATTGGGGAAGACAAACTATTGGGAACACTGCCTCTAGGATTTTCTAGTTTTGAATTTTTAAAGAACGGGCAAAATCCCATTTTTGTTCTGTTTTAACAATTGGGCGTCAGGTATTTATCACGTTCGTGACCTAACGCGTTCGCAAAGAGCAGAGCCTTAATGGCTTACGCGATCGCGAGAGGCTACACGCATTTGCGAAGGTTTAGCCCTCCTAACCTCTGCGTTCGTGAGACTGGACTCGCATTCGCGTAGTGTAACCTCAAGTCCCCTTCCCCCACCTCACTAAACTACGTTGTTTGGGTGTGACCAGCTGCATTCGTGTAGAGCAGTCGCCCTAGTGCTCCGCGTTCGTTGCCGTGGTCTCGCTTTCATGTAGAAGAAAGTCCTATCCCAACCTAGTTCACTCTTCGCAATTGTGGGAGTGTCTTCGCGATCGCGAAGAAGGAAACCAGATGACAGCTGAAGCTAAGAGAAAAACCAGATTTTCTAAGTTTAAAACATCCGTAACCTATTCGAAATTCACCCGAGCCATCGGGGCTACAAACCAATTATCCATACAAGTCCAAAAATCTCATACGCACTTGCTCGCATGATCAAACGCCAAAATAACACCTAGAATTACGAATCAGACACCAAATCAAATGAAATTTTTAAGAAAACTTTAAAACTTCTATTTTAACAGCCGAACGTTCGAATCACGTCAAACCAACTTCGTTTCTCACCAAATTTGATAGACAAGTCATAGATATAGTAATGGACCTATATGGAGTTCCGAAATCAAAATACGGACACGGTATCAAAATCAAACATCAGTTAATTCTTAAAAACCATTACAACTTTAAACTTTCAATTTTTGACAAAAATCAATAACTTGAGCTAGGGACCTCCGAATTCGATACGCTCAAGTCCTAAATCATGATACAGACCCACCAAGACCGTCAAAACACGGGTATTGGTCCATTTGTTCAAAATATTGACCGAAGTCAACTCAAATAAATTTTTGGAATAAAATTTCATATTTTACTAGTTTTTAACATAAAATCCTCCCAGGAGAATACCTGGACTGCGCATGCAAATTGAGGAAGGCTTAAACAAGATATTGGAGGCTTCAGAACAAAGAATTAGGTTCTAAAACTCTAGATGACCTATCGGGTTATCACATTCTCCACCTCTAAAACAACCATTCATCCTTGAACGGACATAGAAAAGTACTTGGGCTAGTAAAAAGGTATGGATATCTACTCCGCATGTCCGGCTGGCCTCCCCACTGCACTCGAACTGAAAGATAACTTGTAGACCTCAACTCTCGAACCTGCTGGGCTAAAATAGCGACCGGCTCCTCCTCATAAGTCAAATCCTTATCCAACTAGACTGAGATGAAATCTAGCACATAAGACGGATCACCGTAGTACTTCCGAAGCATGGACACATGGAATATCGGATGGAATGTTGATAAACTAGGTGGCAATGCAAGCTTGTAAGCCACCTCTCCCACTCTCTTAAGAATCTCAAAAGGTGTGATGTACCTAGGGCTCAACTTGCGCTTCTTTCCGAACCTCATCACACCCTTCATGGGTGAAACATGGAGCAATACCCTCTCTCCAACCATGAATGCAAGATCACGAACCTTACGATCGGCATAACTCTTTTGCCTAGTCTGAGCTATGCGAAGTCGGTCCTGAATAATATTGACCTTATCCAAGGCATCTTGTACCAAATTTGTACCCAACAACCGAGCCTCCCCCGGCTCGAACCACCCAACTGACGAACGGTACTGCCTCCCGTATAATGCCTCATAAGGAGCTATCTGAATGTTCAACTAGTAACTATTATTGTAGGAAAACTCCAAAAGTGGCAAGAACTGATCCCAAGAACCTCCGAAGTCTATAAATCAAGTGCGGAGCATATCCTCCAATACCTGAATAATGCGCTCGAACAGTCTGTCCCTCTGAGGATGAAATGATGTGCTCAACTCAACCTGCGTGCCCAACTCACGGTGTACTGCCCTCTAGAAGTGCGAGGTGAACTGTGTACCTCGATAAAAAATGATAGGAACGAGGAACCATGAAGATGAACGATCTCGTAGATGTAAGTTTCAACCAATCGCTCTAAAGAATAGGTAACTACCACAGGAATGAAATGTGTTGACTTGGTCAGCCTATCCACAATGACCCATAACGCGTCGAACTTCTTCTAAGTCCATGGTAGTCCAACAACAAAATCCATAGTTTTACGCTCCCACTTCTACTTAGGAATCTCTATCTTCTGAAGCAAACCACCTGTTCTCTGATGCTTATACTTTAATTCCTAACAATTTAGACACCGAGCTACATATGCCACTATATCCTTCTTTATCCTTCTCCACCAATATTGGTGCCGAAAGTCCTGATACATCTTGGTAGCACCTGGTGAATAGAATACCAGGAACTGTGGGCCTTCTCAATAATTAAATTACGAAGTCCATCTATATTGGGCACACAAACACGACCCTACATCCTAAAAAATGCCACCATCTCTAATAGTAACCTGCTTGGCACCACTGTGCCGTACTTCTAAGGACAAAAAAAGAGGGTCATCATACTGCCGCTCCCTGATGCGCTCAAACAAGGAAGAAGGAGCGACTATACAAGCTAGAACATGACTGGGCTCTGAAATATCTAATCTCACAAACTGATTGGCCGAAGCTTGAAAATATAATGCAAGCAATCTCTCATCAATTAGAATGTACGCAAGGCTGCCTATACTCACTGCCTTTCTTCTCAGGTCATCAACCACCACATTGGCCTTCCCGGGATGATACAAGATGGTGATATCATAGTCTTTCAATAGCTCCAACCACCTCCTTTGCCTCAAATTGAGATTCTTTTGTTTAAACAAATATTGAAAGCTCCGATGATCCTTGAAAACCTCACACAAAATGCCATAAAGATATTTCCTCCAAATCTTCAGCGCATGAACAATGGATACCAACTCTAAGTCATAAACAGGGTAATTCTTCACATGAACCTTCAACTGTCGTGACATATATGCAATCACCCTGCCATCTTGCATCAATATCGCACCAAGTCCAATACGAGATGCATCGCAATATACCGTGTAGGATCCTGAAACTGCGGGCAACACCAACACTAGCGCAGTGGTCAAAGTAGTATTGAGCTTCTGAAAGCTCGCCTCACACTCTTCTGACCATCTGAACGGGGCACCCTTTTGGGTCAACCTAGTCAATGGGGATGCTATAGATGAAAACCCCTCCACAAACTAACAGTAATATCATGCCAACCCAAGAAACTCGTGATTTCCGTGGTGGAAGTGGGTCTAGGCTAGTTCTGAACTGCCTCAATTTTCTTAGGATCCACCTGAATGGCCTATGCCGGTACTACATGCCCCAAGAAAGTGAACGAGTCCACCAAAAACTCGCATTTTGAAAACTTGGCATATAACTGGCTGTCTCTTAGAGTCTGAACTACGATCCGAAGATGCTGCTCATGCTCCTATATTCTATGGGATTAAATCAATATATAATCAATAAACACAATTACAAAGGGATCCAAATAGGGCTTGAATACTCCGTTCATCAAATCGATAAATGCCGATGGGGAATTTGTTTGCCCAAATGACATCACTAGAAACTCATAATGCACATACGGAGTCTAAAAGGTTGTCTTAGGGACATCAGATGCCCTAATCCTCAATTGATGGTATCCAGACCTCAAATCAATCTTTGAAAACACCTTGGCGCCCTGAAGCTAATAAAATATTTCATCAGTCCTCGGCAATAGATGTTTGTTCTTGATGGTGACTTTGTTCAATTGTCGATAATCTTTGCACATCCTCATCGATCCATCCTTCTTCTTCAAGAACAATACAGGCGCACCACAGGGCGAGACACTAGGTCTAATAAAGCCCTTATCAAGCAAATATTCTGCTCCTTCAATTCTTTCAGCTCTGGCGGGGCCATACGGTAAAGCAGAATAGAAATGGGGTGAGTTCCCAGAGCCAAATTAATACAGAAGTCAATATCTTTTTTGGGTGGCATCACAGGCAGATCTGCAGGAAATACCTCTGAAAACTCACGAACAACTGGTACTGAATCCATGGAAGGAACCTTTGCACTAGAATTGTGGACATAAGACAAATAAGCTAGACACCACTTCTCGAACATATGCTAAGCCTTCACGTAAGAGATAACCCCACTATTAGAATGGCCAAGAGTCCCTCCCGACTCTAATCTAGGCAACCCCAGCAAGGCTAAGGTCACTATCTTGGCATGACAATCCAATATAACATGATAAGGTAGCCGCCAATCCATACCCAAAATGACATCAAAATCAACCATATCGAGAAGTAGGAGAACTATGCTAGACTCAACACTCATAATAGTAACCACACACGAATGATAGACACGATCTACAATAATAAAATCTCCCACATGTGTAGACACATACACATAAGCACTTAAAAAATCACGGGGCACAACCAGATATGAAGCAAAATAGAATGACACGTAGGAATAAGTAGAGCCCAAATCAAATAGAATTGAAGCATCTCTATGGCAAACTGGAACAATACATGTGATAACAATGTCAGATGACTCAGCCTCAAGCCTGGCTGGAAAAGCATAACATCAGGGCTGGGCCCCATCACTCTGAACTATATCCCTAGGATGGCCTCTAGCTGGCTGGCTTCCACCTCTAGCAGCCTGACCTCCACCTCTAGTGGCCTAACCTCTACCTCTAACGACTTGGCCTCCACTTCTGGCTGCCTGACCCCTGCCTCTAGCTGGCTGAGTGGGTGGTGGTACAACCAGTGCCAGATCATGGAACGAGAACTCTGTTGTGGCATGTTGCCCAATAATATTAAACAGGTCCTCCTGATATGCCCAAAACCACCATACTCAAAATATCTATCTTGGTATTGTGGCTATTAAAATTGAGACTAACCCGAACAGGCCGAATAACCATGGTGATAACTCTTAATAGGAGGTACACTAATAGGAGCTGGCGGTGCACTGTAGGTTGGATTCCCAAAATGAGGCACATAAGGACAACAACTCCCTGAAGCACTGTGGGATGCTTAAAGCGCTGACTGAAATGGCCTGGAAGGATGGCCAGTACCAAAAGTACCCCTGCCTCCAGATGAGGCACCACTAAAACCACCAGAATGACGTGACTTCTTATCAGACCCCTGCCCTCTCTCATGTCAAAGAGCATCCTCGATCCTCCTGGCTATATTAGCATTGGTCTGAAAAGAAATCTCACCCCTAGTCTCCTTGGCCATCTGAAGCTTGATAGGGTGAGCGAGTCCCTACATAAACCTCCTCAACTCCCCCCCTCTCTCGGTAGAAAGCAAAAGAATAACATGACAAGCTAGGTCCACAAAATTGGTGTCTTATTGAGTGACTAACATACTACCCTGCTGGAGACGCTCAAACTTCCCGTAGTAACTCTCTCTCAGTGTGATAGGAAGGAACTTCTCAAGAAATAGCTGAGAGAACTGGTCCTAAGTAAGAGAAGGCGACCTAGCTGGTCTGGTAGATACATAATCTTTCCACCATCTCTTGGAGGAAACTGTCATTTGAAACACAACAAAATCGACCCTATTGGCGGTCAAGATAATCCTGTGGGTCCTCAGAAGGTGCTCAACTGAAGTGATTTGTAAAGATCTTGGTAAACTTGTCCAATCTAGATAAGCCATCAAAAGATATGGCATGTCCATCACCAGCCTGTGCCGCAACAACTGGCTGAACGACCCCAGCCGGCGGGGCTGTTGGAGTCTTATACTGGGGAGCCATCTGCTCCGGAGTGTGAGTAGCGGGAGTCTGTGCTCCTTCCCTAGCCTGAGAGATGGCTGATGCCATAGGAAATGTACCAGCCTGGGCCACACTCTCCATAAGGCCTACCAAACGGACCAGAAGGTCCTGAAGCATTGGGGTGGTGATGAACCCCTCCAGGACCTGAGCTGGTCCAACAGGTGCAGTCTGAGCTGGAACCTCCTCATCAAAATCTGCCCGAGGCTCTACTGCTGATGCTATTACTCGAGTTATAGGCTAAGCTCTGCCCCTGCCTCGGCCTCGACCTCTGCCCCTCGTAGGAGCTACTGCTGGGGGCTTCGGCTACTGTCTAGCTGAAGATGCGGTGCATGTTCTCTTCATCTATGAGAGATCAAGAATAGAAGAGTTCAATCATTAATGGTAGAATAAACTCGCACGATAGAGAAAAATAGAAGTAAAATTATTCCTAACTTCATAGACTTTGGAAGATAAGTACAGACGTCTCCGTAACAATCCTCTAGACAATTCTAAGTTTGCCCGTGACTTGTGAGACCTATGCAACCTAGTGCTCTGATACCAATTTCTCACGATCCAAAATTTCCACCGTTGGGACCGTGATGATGCCTAACATTTCACTTGCTAAGCAAGCCAATATTAGAACATTTTATCCATTTTTAACATTTTAAAATTACTTAATGAGAAAGAACTAAAACTACTGCAATAATCCAAAGTAATAATGCGGAAGCTAAAACACCCAAACGCCTAATACATTCTTGGACCCAGTGTCACAAGTGCATGATCTACTAGAATTGTACAAACAAGGGGCTGAAATAATATAAAGTTGTCTGAAAAGAAAGTACACAGCCAAATAAAAAGGGAAGGAGACTCTAGGAGCTGTGGGCGCTGAGCAGCTGTACCTCAAGTATCCATGAGCAGTCGAATCCGAGCATGCTAATAGCCTTCTCTAGGACCGACTCTAAAGTCTGCACAAGAAGTGCAGAGTGTGGTATGAGCACAACCTATCCCATGTACTCTATAAGTGCCAAACCTAACCTCGACGAAGTAATGACGAGGCTAAGGCAGGTCACTTACACTACAACTTGTACATTGTGTATAATAAAGACAGAAAAGAAAATACAGAACAAAATAGGGCAATCAACTGAAGATAATAGCTACAGCCTCAAGAAATAAGCCAATGACGATCAGAATTACCAATCCTTAGAGTTTCAAGTGAAATTACCGAAAACCAACACAACTCAAGAAATAGAAACACATAGTTGTTGCGGCGTGTAACCCGATCCCACCGTACAACACAATCCTCCCTTATTCACCGTAACAATATCAACAATCAAAATCAATTAATAATTGTTGTGGCACGCAACCCGATCTCACCATGTAACAATATCAATATCACATTTCACCATTATCTTACCGTAACACTCCACCTTTATTTCACCTGTTGCGGAGTGCAACCCGATCCCATTATATCAGTACAAATTCACCCTTATTCTACCATATCAATCCATCCTTATTTCACTTGTTACGGCAGGTAACCCCACCATATCAGTACCAAATACAAAACGAGCACAGTAACATCAATAATTCATATCACAAGAACCTCTACGATCAATGAATATAACACTAAACCAGAAAGGAAACCTTGTACAATATGGGAATTCACATAAGTAATACCACATAGAAATACAAGTCCACTAAATGACAATTAGAAGGTGGAAGTAAGTCAATTAAAGAAAATAATAGGGAATCATGAAAATATGAAAAGATCTAACACTATTAACGGGAGGAAACACTGAATAACTGGTAGAAACTAAGCATGGAAGGCATTTAGAGCATATAGCAGTTAAGACATGGAAAGAGATAATTAAGGAAAAGCGGAAAATCAGGGAAAACAAGTAATTCAGCAACGTATAAGCACTCGTCACCTCGTATATATGCTACAACACATGAAATTCACATAGCACATAATCCGAGGGTCCCTAATTCCCTCAAGTCAAGTTAAACTCAACACTTACCTCACTCCGCAGTCAATTCAGAGCTCTACTAGGGTCTTTTCCCTAGAATCCGCCTCCAAACCACTCTTTCTAACCACAATTGACTCAATAATATCAAATATTTCTAAAGGAATTAATTACAATGCATAATTTTAGAATTTTCAAACTTTTCTCCAAAAAGTCAAAAATCGACCTAGGACCGCTTGGTTAAAACCTGAAATTCAGACCAAAACCCGATTACCTATTCACCCCTGAGCCCGGTTATGTAATTTGTTTCGAAAACCTCAATTTGAGGTCTAAATTTTAATTTTACAAAAATACCTAATTCTATCCAAACCCTCAGTTTCTACCATAAAAAATTCTAGATTTTAGGTGAAAATCTTATGAAATGTAATAGGTAATTGAAAGGAAGTAGTTAGAATCACTTACCAACAAATTGGGAAAGAAAAACTCATGGAAAAATCATTTATAGGGTTTTCTAGTTTTGAAATTTTGAAAGAATGGGCAAAATCCCATTTATGGTCTGTTTTAATTACTGGGTGTCAGGTATTCATCGCGTTCGCGAAGAGCAGAGCCTTAATGGCTTACGCGATCGCGAGAGGCTAGACGCGTTCGCGAATGCTTATCCCTCCTAACCTCTGCGTTCGCGTACTGTAACCTCAAGTCCCCAACCCACACCTCACTAAACTACTCGTTCGCGTATGACTGACCGCGTTCGTGTAGAATAGCCCCTAGTGCTCCGCATTCGTAGTTGTGGTCTCGCGTTCGCATAGAAGAAAGTCCTCCTCCTGCCCAGTTCACTCTTAGTGATTGCAGGAGTATCTTCGCGATCGCGAAGAAGGAAACCAGATGATAGTTGAAGCTAAGAGAAAATCAGATATTCTATGTTTAAACCATTCGTAGCGTATCCGAAATTCACCGAGCCCTTGGGGATCCAAATAAATTACGCACACAAGTCCAAAACTCCATACAAACTCGCTCGTAGGATCAAAACGCAAAAATAATGCCTAGAACTACGAATCAGACACTAAATCAAATGAAATTTTAAAGAAAACTTTAAAACTTCTATTTTAACAACCGACTCTCTAAATCACGTCAAGCCAACTCCGTATCTCACCAAATTTGACAGACAAGTTACAAAAATAGTAATGGACCTATACCGGGTTATGAAACCAAAATACAGACCCAATATCAATAAAATCAATCATCGGTCAATTCTTAAAATCCATTAAAACTTTGAACTTTCATTTTATGACAAAAAATCAATAACTCGAGCTAGGGACCTCCGAATTCAATTTTGGGCATACGCCGAGGTTATATATCACGATACGAATCCATCGGGACTGTCAAAATACAGATCCGGGTCCTTTTGCTTAAAACGTTGACCGAAGTCAACTCAAATAAATTTTTGAAGCAAAATTTCATATTTTACCGGTTTTTAAAATAAAAACCTTTCAAAAAAATACATGGACAACACACACAAATCGATGAAGTCTTAAAGAAGCTATTAGAGGCTTTGGAATAAAAAATTAGGTTCTAAAAATTTAGATCACATTTTACAAGATGGATTGACCGCTAAAAACTTTGGTTCTACTGCTGATTTTGCCGCTGGGATTTTAGCTTGAACCAAACTCTTCTTTGGATTATCCTTTAATGCTTTCCGTTTCAGTTAGTCAGTACCAAGTTCCTTATGTTGTTATATTTTATTGAATGACTAAGTGTTGTTACTTTTTTTGATTTATAAAGTATTGTTTCACTGCTTCTCTTAATGCGTTAGTTTTGTTAGGAATGAACCCCGTAAAAATAGTATTCACGGTATTAGTGATAAACGCAGAATACTAAGTTATGGTTAAATCAACAATAATAGAAATGCAGCAATAATGACACCAAGATTTTACGTGGAAACCCTTCTGAATAAGAGAAAAAACCACGGCCAAGAAGAGCAACTGATATCACTATAGCGAGGAATTTTACATTGTGTAGTAACGAGTAAAAATACTCCTAAGACCACTACACCCTCAAAAGAAGTAAACATTCTTTTGCCTTTTTCACCTCACTACAATATCTCTCACACTTTATTTTTCTTCACAAACTATTTTGTTATAGTTTATGGACTTGCTCTCTCTTTTCTCTCTTTGTTGGTGTGTAGAAATGAGAGTTGAAGCTCTCATTTTATAGCCAAAACCTCACCTACAATATTTGACAATTTCTACACCCATTTTACAATTTCAACAAGGTTGGCTACCAACCAAACCAAGTCAATAAAATTGGCTACCAATATTTGACAAACTCAACAAGGTTGGCTACCAAACCAAGTCAACAATATTGGCTACCAAACAATTTGAATGAGATGGATACCATATCAATCTCCCCCTCCAGTCTCATTCATCTAGAGAAGGTAGCAATGTCTTCTAGTCCGAGTGCATGCCGACAAGTTCTTTGCATAGCTCGAACTTATCTCTTGGTACCACTTTGGTTAGCATATCAGCAGGATTTTCACTCGTGTGAATCTTTTTGACCTGTAAAGATTCGTTCTCCACCTGCTCACGAATCCAATGATATCTCACATCTATATGCTTTGTTCTTGCATGGTACATGGAGTTTTTGCTTAGGTCTATTGCGCTCTGACTGTCGCAATAGACACCATACTCCATCTGTCGCAATCCAAGTTCTTGAAGAAATCTCTTGAGCCATATCATCTCTTTGCCAGCTTCAGTAGCCGCAATATACTCTGCTTCAGTTGTAGATAGTGCGACACACTTCTGCAACTTCGACTGCCATGATATAGCTCCCCCTGAAAAAGTAAACAAATATCCAGTAGTGGATTTTCTATTATCAAGGTCACCTGCCATATCCGAATCTGTATAGCCCTTCAAAATTGGATTTGATCCTCCAAAACATAAGCATTCATGTGAGCTTCCTCTTAGATACCTGAGTATCCACTTTACAGCTTCCCAATGCTCTTTTCCTGGATTTTTGAGAAATCTGCTAACAACACCGACTGCATGAGCAATATCTGGTCGAGTGCATACCATTGCATACATCAAACTTCCGACGGCAGAGGAATAAGGAATCTTGGCCATTCTCTCTTTTTCCTCCGTTGTTGAAGGACACATCTTCTTACTCAACTTCAGATGACCAGGAAGGGGTGTGCGAACCAACTTCGCACTTTTCATATTGAAGCGCTCCAGTACACGTTCTATGTACTTCTCTTGTGACAAGTAAAGCTTCCTTTCGTTTCTCGAACGAGTAATTCTCATGCCCAAAATCTGCTTAGCATGACCCAAGTCTTTCATTGCAAAAGACTTATTCAACTGTTTCTTCAACTCGTCAATCTTGGAAGAATTTCTACCCACAATCAACATATCATCCACATATAGCAAGAGGATGATAAAGTCATCATCAGAAAATCTTTGTACAAACACACAGTGATCTGAAGAAGTCTTTTTGTAGCCTTGCTCCCCCATAACAGACTCAAACTTCTTATACCACTGTCTGGGAGCTTGCTTCAATCTGTATAGACTCTTCTTAAGTTTGCATACAAGATTTTCTTTACCTTTTACCTTGAAGCCCTCAGGTTGTTCCATATAGATCTCCTCTTCTAAGTCATCGTGAAGAAAGGCAGTCTTCACATCCATCTGCTCAATCTCCAAATCAAGACTAGCAGTCAAACCAAGAACTGTCCGAATGGAGGACATTTTCACGACAGGAGAAAATATTTCGTCAAAGTCAATACCTTTCCTTTGACTAAATCCCTTGACAACCAATCTAGCTTTGTATCTGGGCTTCAAACTATGTTCTTCAGCTTTAACTTTGAACACCCACTTGTTCTTCAAAGCTCTCATGCCTTTAGGCAATTTCACCAACTCATAAGTATGGTTCTCATGCAGAGATTTTATCTCATCTTGCATGGCTTCAATCCATCGATCCTTGTGCTCATCTTCTATGGCCTCCGCATAATATTCAGGTTCTCCCCCATCAGTGAGTAATACATACTCAGCAGGTGAATAATGGGAGGAAGGAGTATGGGGTCTAGAAGACCTCCTGAGTGGAATATCTAGCTCTTCCACAGCTTCGTGAGTAGGTGCATCTGGCTTATCAACATTAGCGTTGTTATCATCATCACCATCAATATGCCGATCTGGAATATGGTTCTGAGCATCGCCATCATCATTGAGCCCACCA
>MU688832.1:71964-98283 GCA_026770625.1 Nicotiana glauca | reverse complement strand
TTTATTTTATAACTGGAAAACTTAAGCTCTAGAGCTTAAGTTTTTATTTTATAACTGGAAAACTTAAGCTGAAAAACTGCTTAAGTTTTTATTTTATAACTGGAAAACTTAAGCTGGAAAACTACTTAAGTATTTATTTTATAACTGAAAAACTTAAGCTCTAGAGCTTAAGTTTTTATTTTATAACTGGAAAACTTAAGCTATAGAGCTTAAGTTTTTCGGTTACAAGGACAAAAACTTCAGCTGAAGTTTTTCAGTACAAAAGAAAATCTTCAGCCCCGTGGGCTGAAGTTATGTGAAAAAGCGGGTATGCTTGCAATTTTTTTGTAAAGCGGGCACAAGTTAAAATATGGCACAAAAAACGGGTATAGATGCAAATGAGTTAGGGATAAATTTAAGCCCAAACCCATTTGACCCGTCAAGTTCACCCAAGGTTGGGCCAGTCATTGACCCGCCAATTTAAACTCAATCGATCTTGACCTAGCTCCTCAACTCATTTAAAGTTGGGCTGATTTTTAGCCCATATTGATCCATGCGTAACTTTGCTAAGGTATCTTAAAAATATTTTTTTATTTGATATGTTATATATTTCCATAAAAAGAGTTTTATTTGATAATTAAACAATTCGTAAGAAAATAATACACATTAATTAAAGTTTGGTAAGAGTTGGGCAAGTTGGACTATGACCCAAATTTTAGTCCATCATGATCCAGCCCAAGTAACTAATGACCCGCTCAATTATTAACTCAATTCATTTTGATCCGCCCAAAATCAGCTCAACCGCCCATTTAACCTCCTTAATTTTGGACATGTGACTTAAAGCAATTGAAATTGTAACTTTAAAACAGTTTTCGAACCCCCTTTGCCACTTCACATGACTTTTTCCTTATGTAAGGGAGATTCAACCGCTAAAGTTTTAATTTATAACCTAAATTATTTTTCTCTATTTACAGTTAATTTTTTAACATCTTACTCCACTTAAGTGCTTCGGTAAGACATCCAAATGGGAGGAATTTCGTGTAGATAATGGAGGGAATTCTCTTATCTTCATAAACTAATTTCAGTTTGCTAATAGGTATTTTCACAAGAATGTAAAGTTACTATCATATACAAAAGAGCTATTAAAAATCTATTCAGGCTCTTTTATTTGGATCAATATTTATTAGATTAAAAAAAAAAAAATATGGAGCAAAAAAGTATTGCATCGAAAAGTTATATTTTCCGGCAATTGTGATTTTTGTATTAATTGGTGATAGTCTTGTGATTTTTGTATAAGAAAACATAGTTATAAGACTTTGATTAAAAAGCCATAGTTGTATACAAAAAAATAACTTAGTAACTTTAGTTGAAATAAAATAAAATTTGAATGACTGTATATAAAATTAACCCGTAAATAATACATCAAATGCAAGTTGTCAAAATCAACTTTTTTTTAAAACAGAAACGTGGTTAGTTCTTACGCACCTCGAGTGGGACTAAGCGAGGAAGTCAAGAGGCGCACCTGGGTTGATTTGGACGAGGTTGTGCATGGTATCCCGCAGTCTGAGAAGATTTTCATAGGGGGTGACTTTAATGGTCATGTTGGGAAGATGGCTAGGGGTTATGACGAGGTGCATGGCGGGTTTGATTTTGGGGTTAAGAACAAGGGCGGTACTTCGTTGTTGGAGTTTGCTAGAGCTTTTGACTCGGTGCTAGCTAACATGGGTTTTAAGAAGAGGGAGGAACACTTGGTCACTTTTTGAAGCAGTGTAGCCACTCAGATTGATTTTCTTCTCATCCGGAGAGGTGATAAGAGCCTTTGTACAGATTGCAAGGTTATCCCAAGTGAGTGTTTGTTAACGCAGCATAGGCTCTAGGTGATGGACTTGGAGGTCAAGGTAGCTAGGAAGAAGAGAGCGGTGTTCGGCTAACCTAAGATCAAGTGGGGAGCCTTGACTAAGGGAAAGGCTCAGGAGTTGGGGAGAAGCTGTTGGCGATGGGGGCCTAAAGGAATAGTGAGGATGCAAGTAGTATGTGGACCACGACAGCGAATTACATTAGGGAAGCAACTATGGAGGTATTAGGGGCCTTGAAGGGTTACTTGGGTGGCCACAAGGAGGACTGGTGGTGGAATGGGAAGGTCTATGGTAAAGTAGAAGTTAAGAAAGCAACGTATTTGAAGCTAATGGGGAGCAGGGATGAGGAAGAGCGGAGGTCATATAGGGAGTGTTATAAGAAGGCAAGGAGAGAGGCGAAACTCGCGGTCACAACGACTAAGATTACAACTTTTGAAAAATTATATGAGGATCTTGGGGGCAAAGAAGGGGATAGGAAGTTGTACAAGTTAGCCAAGATTGGGGAGAGGAAGGATCGTGACCTGGATCAAGTGAGGTGCATCAAAGACGAAGATGGTAAGATATTGGTGGAAGTGGCGTGTACCAGGCACAGATAGTGGGAATACTTCCACAGACTCTTAAATGAGGAAGTGGATAGGAGCATTGTGCTAGGTGAGTTGGAGAACTCAGAGTCGGAGAGATTTTGGATTTTTCGGCATATTAAGTGTGGGGAGGTTGATGTGGCAGTACGGAAGATGAGCAGGGTTAAGGCGACTGGGCCTAATGAGATCCTTGTAGAATTTTAGAAAGTAGCGGGTAGGTTGGGCCTGGAGTGGCTTACTAGACTGTTTAACGTCATTTTCAAGAAACAGAAGATGCCCGACGATTGGAGGGGGAGTTTGATGATTTAGTTGTACAAAAACAAAGGTGATATCTAGAACTGCAACAACATAGGGGTATTAAGCTGGTGAGTCACACTATGAAGGTATGAGGAGGGTGGTGGAGCAGAGAGTGATGACATGTGTATCTATCTCTGAGAATCATTTCGGATTTATGCTGGGAAGGTCTACCACAGAAGCTATTCACCTTGTGAGACGATTGGTGGAACAGTATAAGGAGAGAAAAAAGGACTTGCACCTGGTGTTCATTGACCTAGAGAAGACTTATGACAAAGTCCCGAGGGTTATTATAGAGATGTTTGGAGGTCAGTAGAGTCCTACTGGGTGAGGATGACGGGAAGAGATTCAGAGCATTTCCCTGTGGAGATCGGGTTGCATCAGGGATCAGCCTTTAGCCCGTTTTTGTTTGCTCTAGCGTTGGATGTGCTGACACGACACATATAAAGGAGGGTGTCATGGTGTATGTTATTCGCTGATGACATAGTTCTGATTGACGAGACACGAGGTGGTGTTAACTCCAAGTTGGAAGTTTAGAGACACACGATGGAGTCCAAAGGTTTCAAGTTGAGTAGGTTAAAAATCGAATACTTGGAGTGCAAGTTTAGTGATAAGAGGCATGAAGAAGAAGTGGACGTAAAGATTGATACTCAAGTCATTCCCACAAGAGATAGTTTCAAGTATCTTGGGTCTATAATCCAAGACAACGGGGAGATTGACGATGATGTTACTCATCGCATTGGAGCGGGTTGGATGAGATGGAGGCTAGTTTTGGGGGTTTTATGCTATAAAAATGTGCTGCCTAGACTTAAGGGTAAATTTCACAAGGTGGTGTTTAGACTGACTATGTTGTATGAAGCTGAGTGTTGGCCCGTCAAGAAGTCTCATGTACAGAAGATGAGCATGGCCAAAATGAGGATGTTGAGACGTATGTGTGGACATACCAGGAAAGGCAAGATAAGGAATGAAGCTATTAGGGACAAGGTAGGAGTGGAATAAGTGGAAGCCAAGTTACGAGAATCGAGGTTGCGATAGTTTGGGCATGTGAGAAGGAGAGACATGTATGCCTCAATTAGAAGATGTGAGAGGTTGACCATGGCGGGCTTGAGGAAGGGCAGGGGTAGGCCAAAGAAGTAGTGGGGAGAGGTGATTAGAGAGGACATGTCAGTACTTCACCTAACTGAGAACATGACCATCGATATGAAGGTGTGGAGGTCGAAGATTAAGGTGGTGGATTAATAGGTAGTTTGAGTTTCTCTTAGGTTAACATTAGTACTAGTATTATTCTTGTTGTTGGTTGAATGTTGCTTCCTTTTAGTTTGTTATTATATATGGTACTTAAAAAACAAGTCCAGTGTTTTTGTAAATTGCTACTGGAAATTGTTGCTCCCTGATAATTATTATTTGATGCTACTCTTTCTCCTTTTTATTGAAAATTGTTTCTCCTTGATTGTTACTATCTAATGCTACCTTTTCTCCTCTTTTTCCTTGTCGTCTTTTGTCTCCCTCATATGTTTTTCTCCCTCCTCTTTCTTCTTCTTCCTTTCCACCTTTTCTTGAGCCGAGGGTCTATCAGAAACAACCTCTCTACCTCCCCAGGTAGGGGTAAGGTCTGCGTATATATTATCCTCCCCAGACCCCACATGTGGGTTTATACTGGGTATGTTGTTGTTGTTTTTCTTGTTGTAACTCTTCATCCCAATTCATGAAGCATAATACAACTAAATGAGTAGTTACTCAACACATAATTCCTATTCATATGCTCAGATAATAAAAAGAGAGGGAAACATAAATTTCATATAAAATAGGTTCGTCCCTCTATCCTTCTCAACTATAATGCTCGATTTTATTATATGTGCTGATCACGCCCAACTATGCCTTATAAAAAAGACAAATAAGTCGCTGCATATATATTTCGATTAACAAGTCCGGAGTCGAATCCTACAGGGACTTAACCTATCAATCACAACTATTGGACTCACAGAAATTCACGTATTTAATCTTCGAAGATATTTAAGTAACAGATTGGATGTTTAATAACTAAATATTACGAAATAAAAATGCATTAATTAAGAACTAACTATAAACGGTTTGTAAACACGAATTGGAAGGATCTAAGGTTCTGATTTCCCCTCTTGTCGGGATCCTTTCCGCTATGTTTGTTATAAATTCGCCTAAGTCTTCTTTATTGATCATGAGTACTCTGACTGCCATAACTCATTCTCGAGTAATTACCACAATATACTAGACATATTCTCCCGAATTACGCTAGCTATATTTTAAGTAAATCTCCCTTAGATCGTACCCAAGGTTTCGTTATCCCTAATCCCACCTTTAAACCCTTCATATTGATCCCTCATATATGTTAGGAGTGATAATGTTCAACAACTACCTAAATATGAACTCTCTCCCGAGTAATATACACTAAATACAAACAGGTAATTGAGGGCCCTTCAATCGACAACAATAAGCATGTAGTTGAACAAATAGAGATAATACTATGGCAAATTTATATTAACATAACGAGAAAATCATCCTTCAACAGGTTCTATCAAAACCCTAGATTAGGAATTTAGCTACTCATATTCATAGTAACAATTTCCCAAATAATTTGCATAATTAAATTACAAAGTAGAGATTAAGGAATGAAGAATTCGATGCCAATCTCCTCCGAAAATTGCTCCAAACGTTTTCTCCCTTCCGAAATAGTCTCCCTAGGTCTAAGATGTGTCAAAAGTCCTCAAAATAGCATTTTTATATGAATTTATACCAAGTACGGTCGAGCCCAAATGAAATAGCCTTTCCTGTGTGAAATAGGACTTGGCTCTGTAAAATTTGTACTGCTGCACCGCACCATGCGGTGCAACAATGGAACTTATCAGCATCTTCTCACTTTTCTTGTCAGGCAGCCTTTTACACTGCAGCGCTGCGCCTTGCGGAGACACATGTGGTGCGGACGTGTAATTTCCTCAGAGTGAACTTATTTCGTCCTCTTTTAACATCCAGACTTGGTACACGACCTCCGAACACGATCTCGGCTTAATGTACTGGGCTTTACTCAGACTTCAAAGCTTTGGATTGATCGATTTAGCTCCAAATTAACTTTTGAGCTTAGGATCACTTTCTGCAAGGCATAAAAAACGTACTAAGTATAATTCACTATCATTTGAGCTCAAACACTCGGAAAAATGCAGTAATTGGAATGTAATACTACGGCTAAAACACGGTTTTCTATCCTAACATCAACACCCCACACTTAGACCATTGCTCGTCCTCGAGCATTTGAACTACGCTACACCTAGGGATAACCTTTCATCAAACAACCTCCCTGATACACCATGCCAAGAATAATTAAATTAGACTGAGCACCTTATCATAACACCCCACCCTCAAGATTTGATTCAAAAGTACCATGCATTAATCACTCGCCCACTTATTCTAATATAGAGGTCAATGAGACTACCTTTCCTTCATGAATCAAGTGCCCTCACACAACACAAGAGATTAGTTCCACAAAATAAAATTTAAAAACACTTAGGAACTCAAGATAGAAAGAATTCACCCACTCTCAAAAATAATATTCATATGCCACAAAAGGTGCACCATAGACTTGCCCGTAGTGTACTACTCTACTAATCGAACTCATTCAATTTAGGATCAAGTAGGACTTTAATTAGTTGTAATATAGGCTGCAAGACGGGTATGATACATTTAGATATAAGAGTGATTATACCTCCCTAAGCACATTAATACATATATTTTAACATTCAAGCCCCATACTTATGTCAACCCATAACTCCACCTTCACATCAATATATATTAAAGCCCTACGTCTTTAGGCACAATTACGTTAAGAGTCACCACTATAAAAGTGTATAAATAAATAAATATAT
This sequence comes from Nicotiana glauca, assembly GCA_026770625.1. NCBI lineage: Eukaryota > Viridiplantae > Streptophyta > Magnoliopsida > Solanales > Solanaceae > Nicotiana > Nicotiana glauca. Next base: position 91,680 of record MU688832.1, on the reverse strand, counting down.
ATATATATATATATATATATATACTTTTTCTTTTCTTTTTGCTACAACACAACCATTTTTTTTCTTTTCTTTCTCTTTCAATTCAAGTGGCTCTTACTTTATTCAACACAATGCACCTTTCTCCTTATTCCATTAGTTTCAATCAAAAACTAAACCAACCATCCCACACTTTAACTTCTACAAAGTTCATAACAAATCAAGTGCTCATGAGAGATGAAAAAGTTCAAATAGATGGTTAATTCAAACAATTGGGTAAGTCTTGTAATGTGGTAGCCAAAGAAACAAGGTTACAAGCTCAAAGGGGTTAACTAGGATACATAACAATTAGGCGGGAAAAATATATATATCTGGCTCAATAAAGAAAGGCCTATGTCACTTCCAAAACTGAACAAAACTACTATTTCGCTTTGCAAACACACGAGGCAAGTTTTAGGAATCAAATGCAACGCCAGAATAACACAAAACCTTACACACACATGACACATAACTCACTCAGGATTGGAGTAATCAAGACACTCTAGTCAAAGCAGTTAAGCACAGTTTTAATCACACAATTTATGACACTTATTTAAGAGTCAATAATTGAGCCTAGGTGTCACAATTAAGGCACTTACTTCTCTCAAGGCATATGCAATAAAAGGAATTTGATCCTTCAAACTAGATTCCTGACTAAAGAATCTTAATTCCTAAAAAATAAAAAGTTTTAACTACACCTGATTCAAGCAAAAGCCTTGGTAAAGAACCGTGGTACAAAGAAAAACCAAGGAGAAATTATTACACTACCTAAAAAAAAGAAAAACAAAAATAAAAGACATATTTTTGGATTTTCACATATATAAATTTTTTTGTATTTTTTTATATATTTTTTTCTTTTGACTCATCTCCCTCAAGAAACCAGTCGACGAAATCTATTGCCGGGAAGAGTCGAACTACATACTTAATTACTAACTATTACAAGCCTGATAGATTTCAGAATTATAGATTATAGACCATATTGTCTAAGAAAGCAAGAAACAAATCAAACAAAACCAACTGGCAAATGAAAAAAAAGAAAAGTACAAATACGATCAAATAGGAGCACCCCACCCCACACTTAAGATATCACATTGTCCCTAATGCAGAACCGAAAAATCAAGAGTGAAAAAGGTGACTCCCTGAGGCCCAAAGCCTAATCATCAACACCCTCGAAGGTGCGCAAATACTGCTCATCATCAGAGGGAATGGAGTTCACATCATTATCATGTGGCAATTGTCCTCCTCTCGCCAACCCCAACGACTGCCGCGTGATAGTAGAAAGGGGGTGATCTTGGTGCAACTTCTCCAAGTCGGTCTCCCCCCCGAGCATCACAAAGGCGCAAGTCAGTAAACAGTAGCTGTCGCGTCTCCTCAACGCAGACCAAAATCTGGTCTGAATTAACAACACTATCAGGAGGGTCTATCACCGACGTAACGTTATAAGCCCTAATAGGATAAGACACTAGAATAGTCTTGTCATAGTGCAACTCCTTCTCTATAAGGTGTGCTCGCAACAATCAAGTGATCATACTCGAGTAATGTAGACGGTGAGCCCCAAGTGGTCACACTTTAGCCATATGCTCAAGCATGATTTTACCAAGATCGAACCACATCCGAGTCAATAGGGCATAAATCAAACACACTTTCAGTTGGGGGACATTAGTGTTACTTTGAGTGGGCATGATCTTGGCATTAATCAACCACAAACAACCCTGGCTAGCCGCTGGAATATTTCCTTCTTCATGTCCATGTGGAATTCATTCGCATCCCATGTTAATAAGAAGAGTCAGCTCCACATAATAGGCGGCAGATAGCCGGATAGTCTGGCCGATGGAGAAACCTCTGAAAGAGCTTATGGGAATGCTCTATGAATACTATAATTCGATTGATCACCTGGGAGGAGAATGGTATCATTTACCCCTTACCCGTACTTTATAAACTGCATCCAGGCTGGCTTCAGGTTGCCAGTTAGCATAAAACTCTTTGACGAGGTTCACATTCACCGTATCACCCGGACGGAACAAATTGTCAAAACCCAAAGGCCGAATGTTGTTGTATATTTCATTATATTTGCGGGCCAACTTCCTATCGTCAATAGCAACCTCAGGGTCCGGGTTCACCGACGAGACAAATGTTTGGAACCAGTGTCGAGCATGGGCGGGGACAACCCGTATACCATATTTGCACGCTGGTACCTCATCCGCATCAGGGTCAATGCACTCCTCTTCCTTCTCTACTGGGGCGGGAGGAGGTGTCCGTCTCCCTCCACGATGGCTACTAGAAACAACCTCAGAAGAACCAGTGTTAGAGCGTTTGCTCGGGCGATAAGACATTATACCTACACATGACGAACAATATTAGCCACAACACCAAAACCAAAACAAGACCAAACGGGGTAACCATCGCACACTTATGTTATTGGCATGTTCACAAGTAAAATGTATATCAGGGACTTGGAATACCCCATTGGAAGTGCGCCACAAGCAATCAACAACCCCCCCAACCACCAACATAATAGTACAACTATAAAACCATGGACTATACTAGCTCAAGATACAAAATTAAGAAGCTAATCTAGTAACTAAGAAGAGAAAGAAAATAAGTTATACTAATGCACTGATAACAAACTTTAGAAAGTTCAATACAACACTACACAAGCACATAGCATGAATCGGACATTCCAATTATCCTCTAGCACCACATTATCTCATAACAATTATCCTCTACTAAGCTACAATGTCACCTTTTGTGTCATTGAGGCATTTAATCAAACACATGGTATTCACTAATGTTACCTCATAATTTCAACTTAATATTTCCAAGATTACTACACAAACATACCAATTAACCATCCTACAACCACCATAATGTAACAAGGGCACAAAGTGCTCCAAATTTGCACAAATATTCCACATATTTTCGGCCATAAAGGAACCTCCACCCAACTTCACCATCAAACTATTCTATAAGCACCAAGAAATATAAAAACTCTTCCACAATTAAAAGCAAAATGGAAACCCCACAGCTTAAGCACCAAGCATGGCCAAAATAAGCAAAGAAATTAACAAAAGAATTTTTTTTAGCACAACTACACTACCTAGGGTTTAGTTCAACATAAACTAATACTACTCAACTATACTAAATTACTCAAAGAAAAGAGATGAGAGTAGAGGAACTTACCTTGAGGATGAATGGAAGGGATGGGAGATGTGTGTGGGAAAGGAATTGAAGAAGAAAAGAGATTGAGGGAATCGGGGGAAGGTCTATAGCGTTTGGTTTGGGTAAAGAAAGAGAAAATATAAAAAGGGGGCGGGGTGGGGTTTATCAGAACAAGTTAGTATTGAAAACTAATTTTTTTTAAAATTATGTACTGTCGCATCGTAGGGTGCGACACCCCATATGGCGCGGTAGTGTAAATTATCAAAGCCCATGCATTTTTGTTTCTCAGACCCATTTGGCCTGGGGCGGCGCATGGCACGGTGCCCCATGCGGCGCATTAGGCCATTTTTTATAGAGTTCACTTTATTTTTGACATTTTGCTTATGGGTTGCACCCCAACTCTATTATTACTTATTTTATGTCTAATTCATGCTTGTACCTGCCTAATCAAGTCTCACAACTCTTAAATTCTCATAATCCTAAACTACAATTATGGGTTAGTGAGGTTAAAAATTGGGTTTTCTCCCAACAAACGCCTATTTTAACATTGCGACATGACGCATGTAAGCGCATTTAAGGTGTGCTCAACATCGGAGGCTCGATCAAATGCATCTCTGACACTCCTTTTGCCTCATACATGCCCACATAATGTTTCAACCTATTCCTATTGACTCTGAATGTGCGTGAGTCATTTTCTGTAGCAATCTCTACGGCACCCGTGGGGTGAATTTCAACCACACGAAAAGGCCCTAACCATCGTGATTTTAATTTACTCGGAAACAACCTCAGACGTGAGTTGTATAGAAATACCGTATCTCCAGGTTTAAAATTTTGCTCAATAATATTTCTATCATGTATCATCTTTATTCTCTCCTTATATAGTCTTATGTTCTCAAAAGCGTGATATCTGAACTCGTCAAGCTAGTGCAACTCCATTACTCTACTTGTTCCTGCAGCTTGACTATCAAGATTCAACCTTCTTAACGCCCACCAAGCTTTATTCTCTAACTCTACTGGTAAATGACATGCCTTCCAAAACACCAACTTGTATGGCGACATGCCAATTGGAGTTTTGAAAGCGGTTCGATACGCTCAAAATGCATCATCTAACTTCCTCGCCCAATCTGTTCTCGTAGCATTCACAATCTTAGTTAGCAAGCTCTTTATTTCTGTATTCGATACTTCCACTTGCCCGATTATTTGTGGATGATATTGGGTGGCCACCTTGTGGCGTACATCATACTTCTCCAACAACTTTGCAAAGGTTCAATTACAAAAATGAGTGCCTCAGTCACTGATTATTGCCCTTGGGGTGCCTAATCGGGTGAATATGTTCTTTCTCAAAAACCCAATTACTCATTTTGCATCATTTGTAGGGAGTTCTGTAGCTTCCACCCATTTGGACACGTATTCCATAGCGATGAGTATGTACTTGTTGCCACATGAGCTGACGAACGGCCCCATGAAGTCGATCCCTCACACATCAAACATTTCTACCTACTGAATTGGGTTCATGGGAATCTCATGTCTACGGGAAATGCTCCCAATTCGTTGGCATTCATCACAGACCTTTATACCCCGACTCCAAGACTTTCGCAGATGTCCTCACTCCTCCGAAGTGCCCACCATAAGGTGAAGCATGGCATGCCTGCAAAATAGAAGACTGGTCTATCTTGGGGATAAAACTTCGGATCATGTTATCAATACAAATCCTGAATAGATAAGGCTCACCCCAATAGTACATGTGACAATCACGAAAGAACTTTTTCTTTTGAATAGAAGAAATGTCATAAGGAACAATACCGCTCGCTAGGTAGTTTGCAATGTCTGCATACCATGGAACTTCCCTGAGACTCGTGGCTAGTAGTTGTTCATCTGGAAAGGTTTCCAGAATCTCTTCTACCTCAACCTTCTTTTCAGCTCCTTCCATCCTGGATAAATGGTCAGCTACTTGGTTCTCCATTCCCTTTCGGTCACAGATCTCCAAATCAAATTCTTGCAGTAGTAGCACCCATTGAATCAGGCACGGTTTTGACTCCTTCTTTTCAATTAAGTACCTGAGAGCAGCATGGTTAGTATATACAATTACCTTACAGCCTATCAGGTAAGACCTGAACTTATCAAATGCGAACACCACTGCCAGCATCTCTTTCTCACTCACAGTGTAGTTTAGCTGGGCTCCACTCAACGTTCTACTTGCATAGTATATCGGGTGCATGATTTTATCTTTTTGCTTCCCAAGACTACTCCCACAGCATAGTCACTCGCATCACACATCAGCTCAAATGGTTTCTCCTAGTCGGGCGCAATAATGGTAGGTGCTGTGACCAATCTCTTTTTTAATTCCTCAAACGTTACCCTGTAGTCATCAGAAAACATAAAAAGTTGTTCTTTTTCAAGCAATTTACACAAGGGGTTAGCAATTTTGGAAAAATATTTTATAAATCTCTTATAAAAACTGGCATGCCCAAGAAAACTTCTAATTGCATTGATGGAGGTGGGTGGTGGAAGCTTTTCTATCACATCAACCTTTGTACGATCCACCTCAATACCTTTACTTGACACTAGGTGCCCCAAGACTATACCTTCCTGTACCATGAAATGACACTTTTCCCAATTGAGTACCATATTAGTCTAGATACACCTTTTCAACACTCGTCTCAAGTTCACAAGGCAATCATCGAATGAATTCTCCACCACTGAGAAGTCATCCATGAAAACCTCCATTATCTCCTCTACCATATCTGTGAAGATGGCCATCATGCACCTTTAGAATATGGCGGGTGCATTGTATAGGCCAAACGACATCCATCGAAAAGCATAGATTCCATAAGGGCAGATGATCGACGTTTTCTCTCTATCCTCTGGGGCAATGGAAATCTGATTAATCCCCGAGTACCCATCTAGGACACAAAAATGAGACCTCCCTACCAATCTATCTAGCATTTGATCGATGAATGGCAGTGGGAAATAGTGTTTCATGGTATCCAAGTTCAACTTCCTGTAATCCATATAGATTCGCCAACCTGTGACTGTTCGTGTAGAGATCAACTCGTTCTTCTCATTTTTCACTATCATCATACCTCCCTTTTTCGGTACACACTGCACTGGGCTAACCCAATTACTGTCAGAGATGGGGAATATGATTCCGCATCTAACCATTTAATCACTTCCTTTTTCACCACTTCTTTCATGTTGGGGTTCAACATTCTTTGATGTTCTGTGCAAGGTTTGTGCCCATCTTCTTGTAGAATCTTATGCTTACAAAATGCCGGGCTGATCCCCTTAATGTCTGTAATGGTCCACCCAATTGCAGTCTTGCACTCAGTTAGTACCTGCAAAAGATGTTCTGCGTGCACATCTAACAAACTGGATGAGATAATAACAGGTAGAGTTGAGTTAGGTCCTAAGAATGCATACCTGAGATGAGAGGGCATTGGCTTCAGTTCTAACTTGGTGGTTCTTCTATTGACGGCTTAGCTGGAGGAATTTTTCTTTCCTCCAAGTGCAAAGGCTCAAATTCAAGCTCCCTTTCCCAAAAACCTTGGCCTTCAAGAGCCAGTATCCACTATGCCAAGTTTTCATTATTAGCTTCGTCTAAGTTCATGAGACAAGCTGCTAAGGGGTCTTTAATGTTCAACGCTTCATCGTCCTCCTCCAACACTACATCCACCGTATCTATTAGAGAGCAATTTCCAAATTCACTAGGTCTGCGCATAGATTTCTGCATCTTGAATGTTATCTCTTCATTGTTTAATCTCATCTTGAGCTCTCAAGTTTCACAATCAATTAAAGCTGTCCCAATGGCCAAGAATGGTCTTCCCAAAATTATGGGAATTTCCTCGTCAACCCAACAGTCAAGGATGACAAAATCTTCTAGGAACACAAACTTCCCAACCTGTACCAATACATCATCTAGAATCCTAGTGGGCCTCTTCATGTTCGGTCAGCCAGTTGTAATAGCATAGACGTGGGTCTAGATCTTCCAATGCCTAGACTTTTATAGATAGCTAGGGGAATAAGGTTTATGCTTGCTCCTAGATTAGTCAGTGCCTTAGCAAAACCAAAGTTGCCTATTGTGCAAGGGATTGTGAAACTCCCTGGATCAGACAGCTTCTCGGCTATGGGTCTTGTCACAACAACACTGCAGGTTTGAGTCAGTGTAATCGTGGCCAAGTCTTGAAAGTTAAACTTGTGGGACATCAAGTCCTTCATCATCTTTGCATACCAAGCATTTCTTTTAAAGCATCAATCAATGGAATGTTTACCTGAATTTGCTTGAACATCTCCAAAAATTTCTTGTACTGCTCATCTTTCTAATACTTGGCCAATATTTGTGGGAATGATGCTGCAGGTCGATTCTTTCCTGTGATTTGGTTTTTTTCTTGTTCAGGCACTTCTTCTACTATCGGTTCTGGTGCAGCCTCAGTCTTTTTCACAACCTTATCTTTTTTATTGGTGTTCTATTGCACATTATGTACAGTCACCTCAGTTAAACCTGCTGAAGTATCTATCTCAATGGGTACTGGCACCAGTGTCTCAGTTGGCCTACTTTCGCGAGCAATTTCTTGCTCTAGATCTAAGTCCCTACCATTTCGGAGACTCACTGCCATCAGCTGCTTCGGGCCCTACTCTATTGGATTGATTTGGGTGTCTGCAAGTAACGTCCCATGAGGACGATTACTTAGGGCCATGAAAATTTGTCCTAACTGGATCTCAATATTCTTAATAGCTGACTCATGTGAGTCTACTCTGTCAGCTAGTTTTCCAGTGGATCCGATCACTTGTTGCATCATAACCTCGAGTTTAGAAAACTCATCCTCATGTCTCATAATCTATTATTGTAGAGGTTGTTGATAAACCTGCTACTGATTTTGCTGGTTGTACCCTTGTTGCCTTTAGTAAAGCATCATTTGCCCCTTTGGTCACACAGCTTCCATGATTATTGTTGTTATTGTACTGCTGATGAGCTGGTTTGTATTGTTGAAATATGGAGAGAGGTTCCACTGGTTCCTCATTGCATGAACCAGCTGGGGGTTCACAGATGGTGCTAAGGGTTGAAGGATGATGTTGAGCCATGCTTGAGTGAGGTATTTGTTCATGGCCAACCTCATGCCTTTTGTCACTAACTGGGCTAGATATTGAGTGTCGTGGAGGATGATAATCGAGTCTTAGCTATTTATCTGGACGTTGAAAGAGCATGCATGGACCGTCATACCCATCTTTATCCATGACACAGGTTGGTAGTTTTGAGCTTGAGGTGGTTGAACATAAATTATTTGAGGATTTACAGGTTGAGGTTGGAGAGGTGGGAGGTTTCCATGGTGATTCTAGTTTGTCGAAGAAGTTGAAGTAGTCTTTGTCTCCTTCTTAGGGATGATGGTAAGGTTTTCATTATGATCAGTGTTTTGGCTACTTAATAACTCTAAATCAGGCGTGAGGAGGGGGGGATCTATTATGTATAAGGGATGGATTGGTTGATAGGTTAATGACTGGGGATATCTTTTGCATGTCGTTTGAGTCCCCAAGGGTGGGGTTTAGAGACTGAGTTCCCAAATCCTTTGCGTGAACTGGATTTTTAGCCATTTGGCTTGAATGTTCTTCTTTCATTGCCATTTGGCTAACATGCTTAGGCCCTTGAGGATAAGCAGATCTTGAAGAAAGATCTTGCTTGAGATTGTGGTTAACAGACGGATTGTTACTAATTTGTCCACTAGGAAGGGTAGTACTATTAGTAGTGCTGTGATTTTAATAGGGGTACTAAGGTTATTTTGGGCATTATTTTGCATGGCCACCTTAACTAAATGGTTTGTAAGATTTGTAATAGAAGACACGTTTGTGTCCAGCATGTCAATATCGTTGGTGGTTTGTGACATTTGTTCACTTGCATGTGATTTATTAATAATAATTTTTTGATTATTAATTTCCTTAGTGGTTTTGTTCAAAACCAGAGGCTCCTCAGATAGGATAGAAAAGTTGTTTTTTGTTATCAATTTGTTTTGATTATCAATCAAAGAAATCGAAGATCGAAGATTGTTGGTGTGGGGTGATTGGGTATGATTTCTGTCACCTTTTGATTTATATTGTAGGAGTTGAGTTTCTAAATACTTACCGATGCTGGCATTGAATAACTTGACAGAGATACCTGGGCCATTAGCTTGTTTGATCAGATTTGCAGTAGGTTGTTTTTGAGGACCTTTTGCACCTTGATGTCTTCTTTTGGAAAAAGAAATGTTATCAATTGTTCTTTTTCCCCATCATTTGTAATTGTTGATAATTCCTGGCTTGTATCTTCATTATTGCTATCTCTATTTTTCTGGATAATAAAGGAGCATTGTTGTGCAATGTGCCCAATCGTCCACAGTTTTTACAAAGAAAGTTTTCATCTTCATAGTGTATTGCTTGTTTGTGGTGGCCAACATAGATGAACGGTTGAACTGGAACTTCCAATGGTAATTTCACGCATAATATTGCATAACGACCTCTTAGAGTTATTGATGTGCAAACATTAATTTTTAGGAGACGGCCAATTGCATTATCAATTTTTTCCAGAATTTTGTCATCGTAAAATTTTGTAGGTAATTGAGGAAGTCTAATCCATACTGCTAAGTTTGTGACGTTCTCTTGAGTGGCAACAAAATTTGATTTCCATCTAGTAATAGAAGGAAATGTCCGTTAATGAACCAAGGGCCATTATGCATTGCCTTGTCCATATTTTTCTTTTTTTGAATTTGATTATGTAGTAGTCTACTCCAAGGTCAATCAACTGGAAATCTTCGGTTGGTTTCCATAGATCTTGAATTTTTCTCTTTAGATAGTGCTGTAACATACGCTTGCCCACTAGCTTTACTATGATGGAATTTTTTCATGGTTCATAGATTCGTACCTTCTCCTCATCAGAGAGTGTTATGAATTTGATGCCCTTTGAGGTCGTTAAGGGTTGATCAACTATTTGATCTTCTGAATCCATCATTTGGGGGGCTATATCTTGATGATTTTCAATAGTGTTGAAGAGTAAAGGGTTCGAAGTGGTAAGCTTTGAAGCTAGGCTTGATCAAGCTTTGATCAATATTTGGGGGTTTAGAAGATATTGTGTGTTGTTGTTCATAGGATTGAGGATCCATTTCCCAGAGAGAAAAGAAATTTTTTGGCGACTCTTAGAATTGCCACTAAGGCCTAGTTACTCGCACCACCATTGCAAATCTTAGCTATTGAATCATTTGTACGCATTCGTCCAATATTCAATCGATTTATCACAGTTAATCTTTACCCGAACTTAAAACTAATTATGTTTAGTGAATTCACGTTCGATGAGTCTTAAAATACTGCTACATAAAAATGACAATGACACAATTATTAGAAGCATAGATATAAATATCTTATGTTGGTATTAATATTTCCAAGGTATTTTGCAATTTTTTTTTTAAAACGTAAAACTCTTCAATTGGAGCATTCTAGTATGCTTGATCCTCAATTTCACAACAGGAAAGAGAAGGAAAAGATGGAATAGAAATAGTGAATATTAAATTCACACTATGACATACGTTCTCTCATATTACTAAACTAAAATACTTAGTAGAAATTTTTAGGTATTTTTTCCGAATATCTCTCTATATTTTTCTTAAAAGAGAATGTGGAAGGTTAAGAAAGGAGTTAGGTGTGAATTGTTAAATCTTACGTATAGATTGCTGTCACGTCGAAGAAAAGGAATTTGGGAGAAAAAGTGGAAAAAGGGCTTGCATTAATAAGCTTTAACAGATAACTTTATGAAATGATAGTAACTAATAGTGTAAAAAGAATTATTAAAATCAATATATATATTCTAAATTCAGAGCTTTTGTTCTATATGCACTTACAACGTAAGAAGAATTTTAAATCATCGAATTAAATTGACAAACAAGATTTGTATAACATATTAAAATATTATAAGAATTTTTTCACTATCAATATATAAAAATTATACTCATTTTTAGTTTCTTCAAGTGTTGTAGTAAGTTGAGATCTAAAAGGGTGAGGTAGCCGTTATCATTAGACATGACTTGTAAGTCGACATTCTGAATAGCTATAAAGTGTGAAGGGATCAAATATTCAAAGCAAAATATGATGTTAAAAAAGAAAAAAAGGAACACCTGGCACAAAAAGAAAGTATGTAGCGAGAGGTCAAACAAGGCTAATTGCAACTATCTATTTTTAGAACCTTGGCTTACATTAAATTACATCATGCTTAATGGAAAAAACAGTGTCTAATACAGAAGATTTCCTTGACAGCGTTGTCGAAAAACGATTATCTGATCCAGCAGCAGATCCTTTTGCTAAAGACTGTCTTTTGGTATGCAAACAAGCGTACGAGAATGCAGTTACGTTGATGCAATGAAAAAACCAATTGAAGGTGTTAATAGAGGATCTTATTACAGTGCTAATGTTGATCGTAGTGCATTGACTACTGATTTAGAAACTTGTATGGATTGTATTAAGGAGATATATGGTGATGATCAAGAATTCATGTCATTTGATGATTGGGCAGGCAAAATTACTGAAGATGCTTTGGAAAAAATTGTCGGCTTTAGCTGTTAAATTATTAAATATTAACAGATTTAACTTATATGCATTCTCTGTTTTAAAAGGCAGAATTGGAACTCGCCCGAGTCGGAGCACTCATAAAACGTCACTGGGTTTAGTTCCTTGAGACTTACGCCTCGTCCATCGGGGCTTAAGCCCCGGACACGCCCAGCACCCAGCGTACTGGGATCACCTAATAGAACTTTATGTAATTTTATGTAACTAACCTTGTAAATCCTCAAATTTTCTTAATAAATCATTGACTATTCTAAATTACTTTTTTCTTACTCATAAATCATTAAGTTGAGAGTATTTTATGTCATAATTAAAATAAAAATTATTGTACGTTATCCACTAGGATTGTTATGATAGTTAATTTTAAATAAATCTTTCATTTAAAAAGTATTTATTTATTAACTTTTGTTATGTTTTACTATTTAATAGTCCATAATTTTTTAGTAATTATTTTTCTAAATATTATTTTTTTCACGTTTATAAGATACAATACTTATTAATTTAATAGCTCAGTATTAGCTAGTAACTATTTACAAATAGTTAGTTATCATGGTATTGTATGGTGAATTAGGTCACTTTATTAACTTGTTGAAACTTAAAAATAAATGATGCTAGAGAATCATATTGATATTGTGAATTATGTTTTTATATTAATTCTCTTTCAAATAGAAAGCATATTAAATAAAAGGAGTATTTTAAGAAAAATATCAAATTGTAATATCGAAATTCTTTCAAGATTCATTATTCCTTAAGAGATACATATAAGATTTCGTATCGAATACATTACTTTTGATGTTTGAGTTGTAATGACGTTGCAACTAACTTGCATATTATGATATATGTCATGCTTTTCGTATTATTCATAGTTGAATTACACTTTATAAATATTTTAAATAGATAATTTGTTATAATTTTTTAATTTTAATGTAATTTTTATAATTATTTTTTATTTTATACTATTTTAATATATTTGAAAATAGTAAAATTTAAATATTCTGAGGTCGTTACTCAAAAATCCAATCTTAGTCCATTCTTTCACCTTAAAGCTTCCGAATTGAGAATTTTCTTTCCAAATCAACTCCGAACTTCCCGAAAATTCAATTCTGACCGTGCGTACAAGTCATAATGCCTGAAATGAAGCTGCGCATGGCCTCAAACCGTTGAAGAATGCGCTAAAGCTCAAAACAACCGATCGGTTCGTTACGTTCTCTCCCACTTAAACATACGTTCGTCCTCGAACGTGCTAAGAACTGTGCAGGAGTTGTCCGAAATCACTGTTTAACACCTCGTGCACCTACCCGTGCTATCACAACTCAGTTGAGCACATTAGCTCGATCAAATATGAAGATATTCTCTTTCATTAAGGCAAATAAGCCTTAGAGCCAAATTTCAACATCCGGAATTCTCTGCCAGGCCCGTTTCCAACATATGAACACCGTATCAATAACTACACGTAGCACCAAAACATGACTGCATACCTTAGCTGAATTGACAACTTGCACCACTTTACTCACAGTACCACAATAAAATTCTCTGATCAAATTAATCGAAATTCCACAAATCTGATGCTCCCATTGCACTTCATGACCTACATAGGTCTTGCTCTAACTCTTACAATACCGCCACGACGGAAGAGATGTGTAGAAATTCATAACCGAGTGCCAAATCAACAAATCATTAGGTCTATACTCCTAACAAGAACCATCACCTCATTCTGAACCAAATAATGGTCTTAGCTCCTTAATATACTGCATATAATCAGATTGCACTAATCCTAAATCCAATGATCTCGTCTCACCCAGTACGAACTGCTCAGGCAATAAGCCACCCCGGACATGATCAAAAGTCTCATATGATGCCACAATGTGCCAATAGTCTATGAACTATGGAAATTATATGCCGATATCTCCCAACGAAGCTGCACTGCCCAACTACCACAAAATCAGTAACCCATCTTGAGCCCATGCTCACTCACTAGCTGCACAAGTCCATTAACTCCTTATGGACATCAACTAGAGGCGCACCAATACATTCCAATCCAAAATCATGTTGTATCCTTCTTCATATCAAGCAACTCTTTTCTGATGCACCCAATTTCCCATCGTATGACAACCAATATTTCAAATCGAGCTTGCAGACCCAGTCACTATCCATCGTGAATCCCAATTCACTCCAAACGTTTCCTCAAGGTGTGTAGTTATCCTGCCACTGAACTCATATGCTACTATGTCACTCTCCTTCTTTGGTCAAACTCACTCCTTTAAGCAATTACTCGACTCCTATTTCTCACACTTGGCCTTCTAGGAGTTTAATCACCACAAGATACTTCCCACATGCCCTTTCTCATCCTTTGCAGCCCAGTCAAATAGGAAGGAGGAAACATCACGCACCGCATCTGTAGTACTATTACAATTCCTTAATTTCCGAGTTAGAACCATCACTTTATGTCACATAAGATTGAATGGAAGGAAATGAAGGCAAAAACCTCAAGGGAATCAAACCGCACGATGAGGAATCAAGAAGGGAAATGCTCATAACAGCCCTGTAGCCTCTCGAAGATAAGTACAGACGTCTCCGCACCGATCCGCAAGACTCTACTAGACTCGCTCATGACTCGTGAGACTTAAGTGAACCTAGTACTCTGATGCCATGTTGTCACGATCTAAAATCCACTAAGGGCCGTGATGGTGCCAGACACCACTGTCAGGCTAGCCAACAACAAGAAGTTAATTAAATTCCCATTTTAGTATTTATTGAAATCATTCCTTTTATACATTTAACAATAAATAATGAAATTCATTGAAATAAGATGATGTCTTTAACCCGCATCGCACTGCCAGGGGGTCGAATGGCCCGAACCATAGATGTATCTATTACCCCGCTCGTGAATCATATATGCGACGCGGTCAAATATAAATAAACAATCACACCGCTCATGAATCATACATGCGACGCAGGTAAACATAGAAAAACACATTCAAACAGTCAATCAAGACTTCATCGGGGAAAAACAATTACCCAAAGAAATAGTAATTCTCTTTAATGGTCAAGAAAATGATGTTTAACTCCTCTAGAAATTTATTTACCAATTCAATATGATTTAAGCATTTTAAATTGAAAACAAGATTCCAAATATTACAAGTAGAGCATGCTTTTGGATCCTAGACTACCCGGACTTACGCATAATAGTAGCTACGCTCGGACTCTCGTCACCTTGTGCGTACATAGCCCCCACAAATAGGAGCAAACATCCAATTAATTTACCTATGGGGACAATTTCCTCTTACAAGATTAGAAATGAGACTCACCTCGATCTAAAGTTCCAAAACCATCTTCCAAGCCCTTCCGACGACTCAAATTGATGCACAACGCTCCAAACTAGCCAATAAATGAGAAAATCCATAAACATATGCTCTAATACTCACAACAATTCAATTTAGATAAATTTCTAACTCCAATCGAAAAGTTGACAAAATTGCCCTTGGGCCCATATTCCCGGATTCCATAAAAACTCATAAAATCTGACAGCCCATACCGATACAAGTTCAACCATACCAATTTTATCAAATTCCGATAACAACTTGACCTCCAAATCTTGAATTTTTGTTCTTGAAAAGTTTTACAAAAATCTTGATTCCTTCCATTTAAATCCGAAATAAATGATGAATATAACCATAGAATCATGAAGTATAATTACTTTCGGATATTGAACACTTAGCCCAATCCATATGGTGAAAATCGCCTAAAAAATCGCTTCAATCCGAGCTCCATAGCCCCAAATATGATAAAAATAGCCGAAACCTTGAAATATAGCTTCTTCCCAGACATTTACTCTTCGTGATAGCGGAAAATGCTTTGCAATTGCTAAGCACAACATTTCTCAGCCCAATATTTTCCAGCCGCAATCGCGGAAAAAGCTTCGCGATCGCGAAGAACAAATGCCCAGCTCTTCCCGACAGTCTCTAGTATAATGGCCATAACGTTTTGTACAAAATTCCAAACAGCAAATTGTTTAACTTTTTGAAAACTAGACTCTAAGGAATAAAATTTTTTTTCTTTGCTCATCTACCAGTTCCTTATATATTACAAGATATAAGCTTCCAAAATCAGCCCTGTGCAACACAAATTTCTTCTTCCCGATTTCCAAACTCTTTTCGGATAGGCTGTAGTTTACCACTAATAACTTTTGGTAGACAACTCCAAATTCCAAATGGTTTGAATTTATGAAAACTAGACACAAAGGTCTACAACTTTCATTTTTGGATCATTTCCAAATTTCATATATATTACGAGATACAAGCTTCCAAAGTCAGGTTAGTGCAGCAGCAACTTTCCTCTACGCGATCGCGAAAGCCACTCCGCGATCGCGAATCACTGGCTATTTTCTCCCATTTTACTCATCGCTATCGCGACCAATTCCCCTCAATCGCGTAGCACACTACTGTAGCCAAAAACCAGCAGCTAAAATGGTCTAAAAATGATCCGAAATCACCCCGAAACTCACCCAAGGCCCTCGGGACCCCGTCCGAGCATACCAACAAGTCTCAAAACATATCACGGACTTAGTCGAGGCATCAAATCACATCAAACAACGCTAAAACCATGAATCGCACTCCAATTCAAGCTTAATGAACTTTAGAATTTTAAACCTCTATATTCGATGCCGAAACCTATCAAATCACGTCCGATTGACCTTAAATTTTGCACACAAGTCATATTTGACATTACGGACCTACTCCAACTTTCGAAATCGGAATCCGACCCCGATATTAAAAAGTCCACTTCCGGTCAAACTCCTCAAAAACCTTCAAATTTGTATCTTTAGCCAAATGACTCCAAAATGACCCACGGACCTCCGAATTCACTTCCAATCGCGTTCCCAACACCAGAATCACCATACGGAGCTATTCCCAGACTCAGAATCCCAAACGATCATCGATAACACTGAAATGTACTTCAACCCAAACTTATAAAATTCTTTCAAAAATGCCAACTTCCACAATAGGTACCGAAACGTTCCTAGGTCTTCCAAAACCCGATCCGGACAAAGGCCCAAGTCCAAAATTATCATACGAACCTGTTGGAACATTCGAATCTTGATTCTTAGGCCGTTTACTCAAAAATCCAATCTTAGTCCATTCTTTCATCTTAAAGCTTCCGAATTGAGAATTTTCTTTCTAAATCAACTCTGAACTTCCCGAAAATTCAATTTTGACCGTGCGTACAAGTCATAAAGCTTGAAGTGAATTTGTGCATGGCCTCAAACCTCCGAAGAACGCGCTAAAGCTCAAAACGACCGGTCGGGTCCTTACATTCTCTCTCACTTAAACATACGTTCGTCCTCGAACGTGCTAAGAACTGCGCAAGAGTTGTCCGAAATCACTGTTTAACACCTCGTGCACCTACCTGTGCTATCACAACTCAGTTGAGCATATTAGCTCGATCAAATATGAAGATATTCTCTTTCATTAAGGCAAATAAGCCTTAGAGCCAAATTTCAACATCCAAAATTCTCTGCCAGGCCCGCTTTAAACATACGAACACAGTATCAATAACTACACGTAGCACCAAAACATGACTGCATACCTTAGCTGAATTGACAACTTGCACCACTTTACTCACAGTACCACAATAAAATTCTCTGATCAAATTAATCGAAATTCCACAAATCTGATGCTCCCATTGCACCTCATGACCTACATAGGTCTTGCTCTAACTCTTACAATACCACCACGACAGAAGAGATGTGTATAAATTCATAACCGAGTGTCGAATCAACAAATCATTGGGTCTATACTCCTGACAAGAACCATCTCCTCATTCTAAACCAAATAATGATCTTATCTCCTTAATATACTTCATATAATCAGATTGCACTGATCCTAAATCCAATGATCTCGTCTCACCCAGTATGAACTGCTCAGGCAATAAGCCACCCCAGACATGATCAAAAGTCTAATATGATGCCACAATATGCCAATAGGCTATGAACTCGAACGTGATGAAAGGAAAACGAACTCTGGAAGGAACTACTCAACTAATGCACTAATATGGACTTTCCTTAGAAAATGGGAAACAAGGCATACAAAAATAGCATATAGAAAACTGTACAACATCACACTGTTGTGGCATGCAACCCGATCCAAATAACATACCCATGGCGGCGTGCCATCCGATCCACATAGAATTCACATAAGGAGATATATATCGAGCTAAATTGCTCATTACAACAAAATACCGAATATCGGTCACAAGCACACTAAGTGCATAATACCATCCCTAGGGAGACATATAGTGCCATAGGCTACAAAACTCAAGCACAACTGAGGTGCGATAGACGATTCGAAACTCGAGATCCATCCTGCTCATATAACATCATCTCTACGCGGAACCTCAACATATAAGAAATTCAATAAGCCGTCTCACAATCATACGACACTATATATCATTACTTGAAATAGCTGACAACAAACTAGTGTCCCGACTACTTGTCCAAAGGAGCACATTGCTAAAAAGAACACATCTGATCTGATATAGTGTCCGTATTCACATTTAGATCCATCCACAGACCTCAAGCTGATTCTGATCACACTGAACTAGGCTAATAACCTTTTGAAGGTCCATAATAACTCCATTTTTCTCATAACACAAGAGAACTACCATCATAACCGGGGCAATCCTCCACGGTCCACAACCCAATAAGTCAACTTCCCTCCAAGCATAAATTCTCAAATTAAGGATATCACCATCGCCTTCATACTTGGTTTAAATCTTCAATCAATCAAGTGACTACATGCCACACTTATACAATCTTCCTGTGGGGAATGCTCCCACGACCTTCCGTAATAAATAACAAGTATGTGTATCCATACCACCAGCCGCACTAACGCTGAGAAAGCGTTCAAGAATCCATAACCAGGATGCAAGGCCTTATTCACAAAACACCAATATTAGGTGACGCTGAAGACCATACCCACTTACTTCAAACATCGAAACTCCTTTACTGCTCATCCGAGCTCGTGACATACTTATTGACACCGAACTGCAACCTTGATCCTCCCTTCAAATTACATACCACTCACTGCACCCAACATGCCAATATACAATAGAACACGATTTTCATCATAACTTCGGAACCACTGATACATTAACACTTCATCATATAAAACTTTTCGCTTAACTCATTCCAAGAGAACCATAGCTACACTGTAACGACCCGACCGGTCATTTTGAGTACCAGTGCTTCGTTCAGCTATCAGAGGCCATGAACAGCTTCATTTCAGGTATTATGACTTGTACGCGTGGTCGGAATTAAATTTCAAGAAGTCCAGAGTTGATTTGGGAAGAGAATTCTCATTTCGAAAGCTTAAAGTTGAAAGAATGAGCTAGGATTTGAATTTCAAGTAAACGACCTCGGAATTGGGATCTGAAGGTTCCAGCAGGTTCGTATGATAATTTCGGACTTGGGCGTATGCCCGGATTGGGTTTTGAATAACCCGGGAGCATTTTGGCGCCTATTGTGGAAGTTGGCATTTTAGAAGAAATTTCATAAGTTTGGTTTGAAGAGAATTTTAGTGTTATCAAAGTCTGTTTGGAATTCCGAAACTGTGAATAGCTCCATATAGTGATTCTGGAGTTGGAAGCGCAATCGGAAGTGAATTCGGAGGTCCGTAGGCCATTTAGAAGCCATTTGGCTAAAGATAGAAAGTGGAAGGTTTTGGAAGGTTTGACCGGGGGGTTGACATTTTGATATCGAGGTCAGAATCAAATTTCGGAAGTTGGAGTAGGTTCATAATGTCAAATATGACTTGTGTGCAAAATTTGAGGTCAATCGGGCGTGTTTTGATAGGTTTAAACATCAGGAATAGAAGTTTGAAATTTTAAAGTTCATAAACTTGAATTTGGGGTGTAATTCATGATTTTAGCATTGTTTGATGTGATTTGAAGCCTCGAGCAAGTCCGGAATGT
>MU688832.1:28576-61331 GCA_026770625.1 Nicotiana glauca | reverse complement strand
CACTTACCTCGAACCGGTGCGAAATCAACTAGGGAGCGATGCCCTTGCCACGAGTATCCGACTCCGAGTGGCCCAAATCTATTCAAACCAATTTCATATTATAAATAATATTGCCATTAACGGATTCTACTATTAAAATCAAAACTAGGACGCAAAAATAGATAAAATGACCAAAATGCCCCTCCAACCATCATTTCAGAATCGAATAATTTTTACATTTTTAGAACCCTCGTACTCTCACGAGTCTAACCATATAAAAATCTCCCAAATCGGAGGCCAAATGCCCCCTCAAATCCTCACAATTAAGTCTAAGAACTTTACCCCATTTTTCATTCAAAAATCCGAAATTAAAGTTGAATTTGAGGTTAGATTAGTGAGTATTAATCATAAGGGAGTAAGGAATCGTTACCCAATCATTGCCTCTGAAAATTTCTCGAAAAATCGCCCTTGCCCGAGCTCAAAATTAATTTTCACACTTATGGAATAAAACCCTCGATATTTCCTATTTCTGCCCAGGCGTTTCCGCTTCTGCGGTCCCGCTTCTACGGAACAATGACCGCTTCTGCGGTCTATGAGGGGAATTCTCAAAATCGCTTATGCGATTAACAAGCCGCTTCTGCGGCTCCGTTTATGCGGAACCGCTTCTGCGGTTCCCAAGCCACAGAAGCAAAAACAACAGAAGCCTGCTGCAATTTTCCTTCTAACTTCCAAAAATTAACCCGTTGAGCATCCGAAATCATCCCGGGACCCCCGAGATCCAAACCAAAAACACCAATATCACCTAATACCATATTCGAACTTGTAACAATCCTTAAACCACCCAAAACAACACCGAAAACCCGATTTAAGCCTAGATTGAAGCCTAGGAACTTCAAATTCTAACCAAATACACTTTCGATCAAAAACCTATCCAAAACTCGTCCGAATGATCTGAAATTTTGCGCACACATCCCAAATGACATGACGGAGCTACAGAAACTTCCAAAATTCAAATCCGACCCTCGGATCAAAAACTCACTATCGAACCGGAAACTTCAAAAATTCAAACTTCGGCATTTCAAGCCTAAAAGAGCTACGGACCTCCAAATAACATTCTGAACACGCTCCTAAAACCGGAATCACCTAACGGAGCTAACGGAACCATCGAATTTCCATTCTGAGGTCGTCTTCACACTGTTCAGAATATGGAGCATTTTTCAACTCTTAAACTCTTATTTAGGGACTAAGTGTCCCAAAACACTTCGAATCCTAATACCGAACGTCCCGGCAACCAAAATAGCAGAAATGAACTTAGGGAAAGCAGTTAATGGGAAAACGGGGTGTAAATTTCAAAAACGACCGGCCGGGTCATTACACACTTACATGAGAACCATGACAACTATCTTCCATGACATGTGTGAGCACGTGATTTTTTCCCTATATGAATTAATCCCATAAATTCAAAACAAAATAATTTTTTCATTATTTGCAATTTTATAAATTTTTGTGGCATTTTATGTCAAGGTTTGCATTTGTCTGTCAATGTTAATTTTGTTTAATTAATGAAAATACAAAAAAAGATGGAATCTGCATTTAGGATTTGATCTTACCTTTTTAGATTAACTAAGTAAATTGTTGTTTTACAAAAATGAAAAATTCACAAAAAATAACGTATTTTGCATTTTTAGTTTTTAATGTCAAAATTTTGTGATTTTCTTTTATTTTGGTATTTAATTATTTTATGATAATTACTACTTAGAGTTAATTAGTATTTTTTAGGATAATTTGGTCAAGGATCAATTTAGGTTTGTATTTTATTTTAATTAGAAAGAAAATTGAAAAGAAAAAGAAAATAAGAAAGGAAAATCTGATTTGGGCCCAAGTCCTTGTAAAATTCTCCAAGCCCAAACCAAACATACCCAAAAACCTGCCAAACCCGCCCGATCCAGCCCAAACCCGTGTCAAAATTCGGTCCAGCCTCGGTGCTACCCAAACGACGTCGTTTGGATAAACTTCGATCAGGACCGTCGATCTCATTTGATCGAATGGTCCAGAGCTTCATCCACAATCCAAGCCCGCCCCGCCCCGGACGTATCCAGTATACATGTAACCAAAACGATCGCGTTTCCTATTAATGATTTAATCAGAGCCGTTGGATTCCAATCATCCAACGGCCCTAATTAAATCAAACGTTTTAATATACTAAAACCCCCAAACTCCTTACCCCCTCATAAACCCCCACCCCTCTCTCGTCTCTAACAATTCAGAGGCAAACCTCACTGCGCCACCGTCCGTCGCCCGCCGGAAATTGCCCACGGCGGCGGACAACCACCAATCACCACCAAATTCACACCCCTGACTCCTCTCACCCTCCCCTTCCAAAATCCCAACTTCCCTTCCCTCGAATATCCCTGGATTTGGTCGAATAATTGATCGAAAATCGACCCGAACCCTAACTTACCCAATCCCGCCCAAACTAACACCCCTTGACCACCACAACTCCCTCTTCTCCAATCCATAGCCAGTTTCCTTCAAATGTGGCCCAGTTTGCTCGAATCTTAAATCCAAGGAATCGAGTCCAAAAATCCAAAATCCAAAACTCTCTGCTCCAGTTACTCATGAAGTCCAAGACCGATTTTGTCACTAAAATAAGGTTTTTCACTTGTTCTTGACAAAGTAAAAGTGATTGACCTTATTTGGTGATTTACATTGAAGGGTCATGTCGCAAAGTCAGTCAAATTAAAGGCCTTAATTAGTAAGTTTCTTTAGTTCTTTGTTTACTTCTCTTATTTCACCTCCTTTCTTCTTCATTTTTTCTTTTTTATCCGTATTTTTGTTTGAGCTTTCTTTTGACTGAAATTGTTTCCAAACTAAACAAGTTCGTGTTTAGTTTTTCTTCATGGTCAATAGTTGTGCCTTAATTTCTTTTGCCTATTTGTTGCTTGAGTTTGTGTTTTAAATCCGTGACTGTTCCCCCTTCTCTTTCTTCTCACCAATTTTCCTTTATCCCATAGTATTTCCTGTTACTACTGGTTTAATTTCGTTCATTTTGTTTCCTTTGTTTGATTGTTGATTCACAGTAAAGAATTCAATGCTGAGTTGAGTAATCAAAATAATTCAGGCTTAAAAATTGTGTTTTCCCCGAATTTTCAATTTATTAGTTTCTTTGGTTCGTTTGGTCACTTCTGAGTGTTTCAGACCCTAATGCATAACAATGGTCATATTTGACCTGGTTAAAGGGGCTGGTTAGTTGGACTATGGGTTAACCTAGTTTAAGGTAATAATAGAGCGGTAAATAACAAGGGCTATAAGGAGTAATTTGAAAATTGAACCTCAATAATTGAATAAGGGCTGCTAACAATGGTAAGGGACAATACCGAATTGATTAAAGGCACTAAGTCAGTGGAATTAATTAAAAAATAAAAAGGTATTTATAGTGGAAAGAGCACTAGCTTAGTGCCCATTTTAAAGGTTGAAAATCAGAATTAGAGGGGACAATTTTTGGAGTATAAGAATTTGAACAGTATATAGAATTCCCAGGGATAGAGTCTGAGAGAAAAGAGAGAATTAAGAAGAGAATCTGGAGTCTAGAGTTTAGGAACAAAAAGAGATTTGAGAAAGACACACAGATGCATACACACACACTGAGTTCATAGAGAGATTACAAGGTCTTGAGGTTAAGCATTGAGAAAGGTGATAAAGTCTGAAGAGAGAAACACTGAAAAATAGACACAGAGTCTAAGAGGTTTTGATATAGAAAGAGAGACGTAAGAGCTAAAAAAATCCAAAAAATAGCAAGCCGACTGAAAATTTCTAGCGAGATACTGTTCCATTGAGTTTCTGCTTTGTAATTTGAAATCTTCACTTCTTAAATCATTTTTCTGATTGTTTGGACTTTGAGAGGGTTTGAGGTCTAGTCATTGAGGTCAGGTTTTGCTGTTTTTGAGCTGATTTCCTGGGTTTTAAGTGTTGAATCTGGTAGGTTTCTGTTGCTGAAGCTGTTGTTCTGTTGCTGTTACTATTTCTTCACCTCTTTTCCTTTAATCTCCAGGTACAAATTCTGAATCCTTCAAGATGTAAACTTCAATTTGAATATGGAATAAAGTCAGTGTTAAATTTTGGTAGTAGTTCTATTTGTGCCACAGTTGTGCCTCTTTCATGATGTTTATCTTCTAGTCATTTGATTCATAATGTAGTTTAGTTGGCTGCTGTTGGTTAACTAACTTCTCATGTTGTAATTGAATGATGGACTGTTGAGGCAAACAACTTGATCAAACGTGGATTAATCATTAAGTTTGTGATTAAGCCCTGTTAGTTAAGTGTAGGGTATTTTGGAACTGTCAAGTACTACAACAGCATATTTCTTCAAATATATGAATTTTAGCCTTAAGTTTGGTTGAAATAGGTACTCTTGTTTGTAGAGGATTTTGTATTAGAACAGCTATTGATAATGATTGTATAGTCTACTATGTTTAAAAATGTTGTGGTACATTGTTAAAATTGGTCGTTGAGTAAGGTTCGGTCATGCATTTATGGTAGATATTTGGTTTGCCTATCAGTTTGTCTAATTTCAATACAAACCAGTTTCTCTAATTTTCTCCCTATTCAAGTAATCAAATTTAGGGATGGAACTTGTTGGTATTAATTGAAGAGTCTCAAATTAGCATATTAAGTTTGGGTTTCAATTTCTATAGTCGGATTAATTTGAACTCACAGGGGTTCGACCTAGGATCTGCATGTTAACATTCCCCCTTCGCTTGTTAGATTTGGGCTTAATTTGAGCCCAAGACCTTGAAATCAATTGAAATAGGACAACGGCAATCCCTGCTATCATGTGTGCTATATGGGGTCAACATTTGGTTCTAATGGGCGTGTGTGCAATCTTGTGTTTTCGCAGGGGCTCGATCCTGAGCCCCAGCACCACAATTGTATACCATTTTTAATGTTGGGCTTCATGTGTAATTTAGTTCAAGTCATCGAGAATTATCACGTCAGCAGCATTGGGCTCCGTCAGGCCTAGATTTGAAGGAAATAGACATTCATTTGTCCATATAGCAACAAAATTTAGACTTAACGTAAAAGTCCCATTTTAATTTCTTTAGTATTAATTAATTAGACTATCATATAGATTGAGGTGAGCCATAGTAGATAATAAATAATTTATGGCCCTCCGAGCTTTAATTTGAATACCCTTTTAAAATGGAATTGAGGTGCGCCGCGTCAAATAAAATCTGAAATGCGTGGCCCTCACTTATTTATTTCTTTCAAAATTCTTAGAATTCGAGGCGTGCCATTTAGCAAATTTCCATGGCCTTCGCAAAATTAAAAACGCGTAGTTGCTTTAGGCATGTTGTTTTAATAATACTACCTTCCTAAACTCGGGTGTGCATTTCATGTGACCTAAATCTAAATCTTACTAACGTTGGATAAAATGTGTTTCAGATTGCGGGTGCATTTCATGTGACACGATCCAAAGACATATTTTATACGACGTTAAATCTTCTTTAAAATAAATAAAAGCAGTTTTAAAGTTTAAAAATGCACATAGGTTCAAATGTTTTAAATCGAATAATAAAGCCGAATTATAAAAGTTGAGCGACCGTGCTAGAACCACGAAACTTGGGAATGCCTAACACCTTCTCCCGGGTTAACAGTATTCCTTACTCGGATTTCTGGTTCGCGGACTATAATACAGAGTCAATCTTTTCCTCGATTCGGAATTCTAAACCGGTGACGTGGGACACCCTAATTATCCCAAGTGGCGACTCTGAATTTTTAATAAAACAAATAATCTCGTTTCGATTGTCCTTTAATTGGAAAAACTCCTTATACCTTTTCGGGGATGTAGTAAAAAGGAGGTGTGACAGCTCTTGCGACTCTACTGGGGCCGAGAGCCCAAAACCACTGGTTCAGGGTTAGAAATTCGAGCTTGGAATAATTGTTGTAGTTGGCTTTATTTATTATCTGATTTTATTACATTTTTGGGCCTAATGTGCTAAGTGGTATTTTTACTACTTTGATATTATTTGAACTGTGTGTATAAACTGTTACGAAACCCTTCTTCTCTCTGAGCCTTCTAAATCATAGAGGAGTGTGCACTTCATGTAACTTCTTTTCTGTTAGTCATTCCAATTTTAGAACGAGTTTCGGACAAGTTGCAAAGCCGGTGAAGCTTTTGTATTCCCGGTATGCTGCCCTTCCTCGGCTCGAGCTGTCCGCTCGGGTAAGCCAGGTCTAGAACAATAAACCCATGTTTTTAAACCTAGAATAACAAAGCCTCATGCCGTATCCCTAGTAGGAACGTTTGTTTGCATCACGTGCATTTGGCCTTTGAGACTCAACACAGGGGTTGGGTCTGTCGAGGACAGGTGTACCCAAAATGAAAAGACCATCCTGATGCAACTTATTTGCTACTTGCACATTTATTTGCTTAGGATTTGCATGTTGACCGGCTTTTGAATAATGAGAGGAGAATTGGAAAAAAAAATCAATATAAGGGAGATAATTACTCATTTTTGAAAAATCAGGGTCCAAAAAATATAGTGAAGCTCTGCCAAAATTTTTTGTTTTCCTTTTTAAAAAATAGTTGGTTCTATTTTCGTCAAGTCTGGCAGAACTACGTAAGTTTGATTCTCACCAGATGTGGGATACGTAGGCAACCCATATCGGGTCCAACTATTTTGAAAAAATAAATAAAAAATAATAATAATAAAAAGTAAGGCGATGCCATTCTTGTCCAAAATTTGCCGAATGTCCCCAAAAAGGCGTCGGAAGGTTGTTTTTGCAAGAATAGCCGCCTTTGGTCATTTTTCAAAAAATTTGGCCTGTTAGCAAACACAGCCTTTAGATCTTCTTCATCGAAGTGCTGAAAGGCTGTATTGACAAAGCCAAATTTTTATGAAATTTTTTTGAGAAATAGTGAAACATTTTTAGTCAAAATGAGTCTTGATTTTTCTTTTAAAATCACTCTAATAAATGTGCAGGATGAGAACAGATGAAAATAAACCCTTTTCAGCTCTTAAAGAGATCCCCTTGCAGCTCCATATGTGGTGGAACGATTTAGGGAAAGACAATGGAGAAACTGTGGTCAAAGTTTTGGGTGGCCGTACCGGTCTTTTGAACGTCAAGCCAAGATTGACCCAATATCCATATTTTGATCGACAATTGCTCCAAGTGTGAGATTGGATCTTTTGTGGATTGCTATGCTGGGTACTATCAGATTCTAATGGATGAGGAAGATGCAGAAAAGACGGCATTCATCACGCCGTGGGGAACTTATTGCTATCGGGTAATGCCATTTGGCTTGAACAACGCTGGGGCAACTTACATGAGGTCAATGACTATTGTGTTTCATGATATGATACACAAGGAAATTGAGGTCTACGTAGATGGTGTGATCATAAAGTCGAAACAACAGGACGACCACGTTGGAGATTTGAGGAAATTTTTCCAGAGACTTCACAGGTACAACCACAAGCTTAACCCTGCCAACTGTGCATTTGGTGTTCCATCCGAAAAGCTGTTAGGATTCATAGTTAGCCGGTGAGGCATTGAGTTGGACCTATCAAAAATAAAAAATATCCAAGAGTTGCCACCTCCGAGGAACAAAACCGAAGTGATGAGTCTGTTAGGGAGGTTGAACTATATAAGCAGGTTTATTGCTCAGGTCACAACAACTTGTGAGCCTATTTTCAAGTTGCTGAAGAAAGATGTTGCAGTCAAATGGACCAAAGAGTGTCAAGAATCATTTCATAAGATAAAAGGGTACTTGTCAAACCCAGATGCGTTGGTCCCACCGGAACCAGGGAGATCTTTGATTCTTTACTTGACAGTCCTGGAAATTTTTTTTGGTTGTGTATTGGGTCAGCATGCCATCATTGGCAGGAAGGAACAAGCCATTTACTATCTTAGCAAGAAGTTCACAGCTTATGAGGTTAAGTACACTCACCTTGAGAGGACATGTTGCACCCTAACTTGGGTAGCACAGAAATTGAAACATTATTTGTCATCCTACACTACTTACCTCATTTCCCGCCTGGATCCATTGAAGTATATTTTCCAAAAGCCTATGCCCACAGGGAGACTTGCGAAATGGAAAATTTTGCTCATAGAGTTTGACATCATCTATATGACTCGTACTGCAATGAAAGCCCAAGCATTGGCCAATCATTTGGCCGAGAACCCAGTCGATGAAGAATACGAGCCATTAAGGACTTATTTTCCCGATGAAGAGGTGATGCATATTGATGAATTGGAACAGATGGAAAAACCAGGTTGGAAATTTTTCTTTGATGGGGCTGCAAACATAAAGGGAATTGGAATAGGATTCGTGCTTATTTCTGAAACAGGGCATCACTATCATGTTACGGCTCATCTTCGTTTCTATTGTATTGACAATATGGCTGAATACGAAGCATGCATTTTTGGTTTAAGGCTAGCTGCAGACGTGGATGTCCAGGAAGTCTTGGTATTGGGAGACTCGGATTTTTTGGTACATCAAATTCAACGAGAATGAGAAATACGGGATTTGATGCTCATATCGTACCGGCAATGTTTGCATGATCTTTGTCAACGATTTCAATCAGTGGAGTTAAAGCATATTCCAAGGGTCCATAATGAGGTTGTCGATGCTTTGGCTACCTTCGCAACAATGTTACACCATCCAGACAAAGCTTATGTTGATCCTTTGCATATTCAAGTCCGCGATCAGCAGGCTTAGTGTAACATGGTAGAAGAAGAACTTCATGGCGAACAATAGTTCCAGGATATAAAGGAGTACATCAGAATGAGGATATATCCGGTGCAAGCCACATGGGATCAAAAGAGAACAATCTGATGGTTGGCAAATGGATTTTTCTTTAGTGGAGGAGTTTTGTACAAAAGAACACTAGACCTTGGATTGCTAAGATGCATAGATGCTAGACAAGCCACGACTGTCATGACCGAAGTACTTTCTGGAGTCTGCAGACCACATATGAGCGGATATGTATTGGCGAAGAAAATTCTCCGAGAAGGATATTATTGGCTCACCATAGAGCGAGATTGTATCAGTTTTGTGCGCAAGTGTCATCAATGCCAGCTTTGATTCATTCTCCACCATCAGAATTGCACACAATGTCGACACCATGGCTCTTCGTTGCTTAGGGCATGTATGTCATTAGACCAATTGAGCCAGCAGCATCCAACGGCCACAGGTTCATTCTGGTGGCCATTGATTATTTCACCAAGTAGGTTAAGGCTAAAACTTTCAAGTATGTGACTAAGAAGGTAGTGGTTGATTTTGTTCACTCAAATATCATATGTCGATTTGGGATACCAAAAGTAATCATCACAGATAATGGTGCGAATCTTAACAGCAACCTGATGAAAGAGGTATGTCAACAGTTTAAGATTACACATCGCAATTCCACCCCATATCGTCCCAAGGATAATTGGAGCAGTTGAGGCAGCCAACAAAAACATAAAGAAGATACTTTGGAAAATGGTGGAAGGCTCTAGGCAATGGCATGAAAATTTACCATTTGCGTTATCGGGTTATCACACTACTGTCCGTACTTCAATAGGGGCGACTCCTTACTTGCTGGTGTATGGCACCGAAGCAGTGATACCCACAGAAGTCAAAATCCCATCCCTTCGGATTGTCGTAGAGGCTGAAATTGACGATGATGAATGGATCAAAACCCATTTGGAAAAATTGAGTTTGATCGATGAGAAAAGGTTGGCAGCAGTATGTCATGGCCAGTTGTATCAGAAGAGAATGGCAAGAGCATATAACAAGAAGGTGCGTCCACGGAAGTTTGAAGTGGGTCAACAAGTGTTGAAACGTATCCTTCCACATCAGGCTGAAGCAAAAGGCAAGTTCGCCCCGAATTGGCAAGGACCATTCATTGTGACCAGAGTATTGTCCAATGGTGCTTTGTGTTTAACAGATATCAAAAGAAAATGCATAGACATGGCTATCAGTTTTGATATGGTCAAGAGATACTATGTATGATTTCTTTGATATAATTTGATTGTTTGTATTTGGCATTGTTTCGAAGATTGAAATGACGAAGGAAATTTGTTCTGCTATATAAACACTTTACCCTTTTGTTTTCTCTTTTGAGCCTTATTTATTTTATTTCATACCCCTCTTTTGGAATCCATGACGAAAAAGAGGAAAAGTAAAAGAAAAAGAGAGGAAAAGAAAAAGAGAGGAAAAGAAAGAAAGAAAAAAAAAGAGAAAAGAAGCGAAAAGAGAAACTATAACAATAAGGAAATTCAGGTGTGAACTACGTTTGACCTGATTCCTTTTAAGGATACGTAGGCAGCCTCACGGCCCGGTCATATGTGACAACCCAAAGGTTAATCACCTATTTTCTCTTTCATTCCGTGCATCTCAGGCCTTGAAAACCTCATTTTTACTTGCCTCGATTTACATGCACTGTCCGGGCGCGTGGCCGGAAAGTTTAAATATGAATTCTGTGTAAAAATTGATGAATTTTGATATTAATATGATTAAAGTTGACTTTGGTCAACATTTTGGGTAAACGGACCCGGACCCATGATTGGAAGGTCCCGGAGGGTCCGTAGATAAATATGTGACTCGGGCGTATGCCCGGAATCAAAATCCGAGGTCGCGAGCCCGAGAAATGAATTTTTAAAAGAAATTATTTTTCTAAAATTTATATGGAAATTTGCAATGAAAATGGATTAGAAGATTGTGGTATCGGGCTCGTATTTTGGTTCCGACACCAGGTACAAGTCTTATATATGGTTTAAGCGCTTTCTGTGAAATTTGGTTGAAATCGGACGTCATTTGACGTGTTTTGGACCTAAATATCTAAAAGTGAAAGTTTATGAAGTTTGATGAAAAAGTAATGATTTTGAGGTTTGATTCCTCGTTTATGATGTTATTTTGGCGATTTGATCGCACGGTTAAGTTCGTAGGATATTGTTGAGTTAGTGTGTGTGACTGGTTAGGAGCACCGAGGGCTCGGGAGTGATTTGGAGGTGGTTCGGAGTGTTTTGAACTTGAGAAAAAAATAGCGGATTTTCTGTAATTTTTACACAGTGCTTTCCTTCTTCGCGATCGCGGCCTTCAGCTCGTGTTCGCGTACCCTTAGCCTTCCCTTCATCGCGTTCACATTCCCCCTTATGCGATCGCGTAAGCCAACTTAGGACCCCCCGGTAATTCCTTCATCGCGTTCGCGAACTAGTCCTCGCGTTCGTGTAGTAAAAGCCACTTCTTCAACGCGTTCGCGTACCCCATCTCGCGTTCGCATAGACCAAAGTCTTGGACCCTAGCCCATCCTTCTATGCGTTCGCGAATAGCACCTCGCGTTAGCAATGCCTTGACCCATTTACCCTTCGTGAACGCGGCCCCCTTCCCGCGAACGCGAAGGGCATTTTTGCCCAGCGATCTTTAAATGTCAAAACAGAAGTAGTGACTGGTTTTATTCCAAAATTCACACGAGCTCTTCTTCTCTACAGCCCCTAGGCGACTTGTAGAGCGATTATTTACCAAATCTTCTTGGGTAAGTATTATCTAACTCATTTTCTTCATTTTTTATCATCATCCATTGAAATCCTAGGCCTAAAACATGTAATCTAGGGTTGAAACTGGGGCAATTGGGTAGAATTAGGGGTTTTCGATTTTCTTTGATTTAGACCTCATTTTGGGGTCGAATTTGGAAACAAATTGTATATTCGGGCTCGTGGGGGAATGGGGGATATGAATTTGGTTTGAACCTCGTGTTTTAACCAAGCGGGCCTGGGGTCGATTTTGGAATTTTTGGAAGAAAGGTTGGGAATCTATATTTAGGCATTGGGTTTTATTTGTTTAGCTATTATTAATACTATAAAGTCGTTATTTCATAGATTTGATTGAGGTGGAGCCGAATTCAAAAGGGAAAGCGGTCATTGTGAATTGATTTAGTTGTGGGAGTTGAGGTAAGTGTTTGGTCTAACTTTGGCTTGAGGGAATAGGAGTAGAGTCTTATTTGCTAATTGCTATTTGTCGAGTACGGTGTATAGGCATGATGACGAGTATCTATACACTGGTGTTGAGCATGACCATGAGTCTTGAATTGCTAAATTATCGAATTCTTAATTGTTGTTTATGAGGACTTGGTTGGAAATCTTTAACACCGAGATAGTAATTGTTGAGACTAAGTATTGATTTAATTGTGTTAAGTAGAAATTGAATAAGTTTGGTTATATTTGGATCTCCCTTGCCGGGATAGTTTATTAAATTATCTTGTTCCCTTGTCGGGATTATTTTGTGTATTGTGTTGAAAGAATTGGGATCGTGTGGCACACTGACCATGAGATAATATGAAATGGGATCGTGTGGCATGTCGACCACGAGATATTATGAAATGGGATCGAGTGGTATGCCTACCACATGATATTATGAAATGGGAGCGAGTGGTACGCCTACCACGTGATATTATGAAATGTGATCGAGTGGTACGCCTACCACGTGATATGAGGAAATGGGATCGTGTTGCACGCCTGCAATGAGAGGACATTGAAAAAGTGAAAGTGGTTTGTTTCCCCTTATTCTGTGTTAGAAGAAATCAGATGTAGTTTCTATTATTATTCCTGATATTCTATTTTATCTGCTACCCCGTAAGCATGTTCCCCTCCCAGTTTTAATTGTTTACTTTCCGTTATTATTTTGTTGTACTTGTATATATATCTGCATAGGTTTATCTGGTAGTCTGGTCTAGCCTCGTCACTATTTCGCCGAGAATAGGCTAGGCACTTACCAGCACATGGGGTCGGTTGTGCTGATGCTACAGTCTGTGCATCTTTTTGCACAGATCACAGTACAGAAGCAGCAGCTTTTGGACAGTAGTAGGAGCGTTGGGAGCTGACTTCAGTTCAGAGGTCCCGAGGTAGCCTTGCTGACGTCCGCATGACCCGGAGTCTCTTCTATCCTTATTTTGTTTGTTGTCTTTGTACCTGAGCAAACAGTATTGTATTTTATTCAGACTCTATTTTTAGTATTCTATAGACGTTCGTGAGTTAGTGACTCCACTCTTGGGTAGAGTTTGTGATTGAAATTTTGCATTTGTTTTCAGTTATTTATGGTTAAGACTTCCGCTTTATCATATTATGTTTTGTTTTTATGAAATGGTCGAAAATTGCTAAATGAAGTAAATTGAGTTGGCTTTCCTAGCTCCTATTAGTAGGCGCCATCACGACTCCCGAGGATGGGAAATCCGAGTCGTGACATCATAGTAAAATAAAAATCAAAAGATCCCCAAGCAAGAAACTGGGGCAGAAGTTGTGATTGTAATAAGAGATCATGTAACGACCCGACCGGTCGTTTTTAGAATTTACACCCCGATCCCCTATTTACAGTTTTCCCTAAGTTCATTTCTGCTATTTTGGTTTGCCGGGATGCTTGGTGTTGAGTTTCGGAGAGTTTTGGGACACTCAGTCCCTAAATGAGAGCTTAAGTGTTGGAAAGTGGACCATAGTCAGAACAGTGTGAAGACGGCCTCGGAATGGAAATCTGACGGTTCCGTTAGGTGATTTCGGGGTTAGGAGTGTGACCGGAAGTAATTTTGGAGGTCCGGTGTAGAATTAGGCTTGAATTGACGAAGTTAGTATTTTTGCGATTTCCGGTTGATAGGCGAGATTTTGATCCGAGAGTCGGAATGGAATTCTAAGAGTTGTTGTAGCTTCGTTAGGTGTTTTGGGATATGCGTGCAAAATTTCAGGTCATTCGGACGAGGTTTGGTTGGGTTTATGATCGAATGCGTGTTTTGGAAATTTTTAGAAGATCTTAGGCTTGAATTCGATGTAATTTGATGGGTTTGGCGTTGTTTGAGGCGTTTTGATGATTGGAGCAAGTTTGTATGATGTTTTAGGAGGTGTTAGTATTTTTGGTTGAGGTCCTGGGGGCCTCGGGTGTGTTTCGGATGCTTAACGGGGCATTTTTGGATTTGAAAATGTTGCAGCAGCAAAATTTCTGGTATTCTCGCTTTTGCGGCTTGGGAACCGCAGAAGCGGAGCCGCAGAAGCAACTTCGAAGCCACATAAGCGACCTGGGCACCGCAGAAGCGGAAGCTAGGCTTCCCTACATTTTTCACAGAAGCGGGCGAGTTTTCGCAGAAGCGATCTCGGACCTACGAGATTTCCACCGTGGAAGCAGTACCTGGTCTGGTCAACGGAGACCGTAGAAGTGGAAAATGAGTCTGGGCAGAAGGTTAAGTCCTGAAAATGGGACTTCGTTCCCATTTTCCATTTTTGACGATTTGGAGCTCGGTTAAGGCAATTTTTCAAGAGATTTTCGGAGAGGACAACGGGGTAAGTGTTCTTAACTCAATTTTTGTTGGATAACTCGAATCTATTACAAGTTTTGGCATTAAATCAGTGAATTTAGTTGGAAAAGTTTAGAAAACCCTCTCGTATAGAATTGATGATTTGAGGGTCGAAATGTTATGGGATTTTGATAATTTTGGTATGGTTAGACTCGTGAGAGTACGAGGGTTCTGTAAATATAAATTTTACCCGATTTCGAGACGTGGGCCCGAGGGCCATTTTGGTTATTTTACACAATTCGCGTATTAGCTTAGAATTTAATTCTAGAATCAATTACATGAATTATTATTTACAATATGCAATTTAATTGAATATATTTGAGCCATTTGGAGTCGGATACTTGTGGCAAGAGCGTGGTTTCAGGTTGACTTGCACTTGTTCGAGGTAAGTGGCTTGTCTAACCTTGTGTGGGGGACCTTTCCCCTTAGGATGTGATATTTGGTAATTGAATGCCTTGTACGTGAGGTGACGAGCGCGTACTTGGGCTAATTGTTGAAAACCCAAATTTTTACGTAAAAATATTTGAATTGAGTTCTTTCATACTTTCTTTATTCTACCTGCCATTATATTCTGTGCTAGACTAGAAAAGCATGTTTAGTTGATCCAAATTGCCTACTTGATTAATTTGCCTTAATTGCATTACGTGGAGCATGCTAGGTTATAACTATCCGTGGCTTGTATTGTTGTACTTTATTTCTGAATATTCTCTGATTTTGGATGCGCATTTACATTGGGACTACGGATGTGGGATTCCGGTAGCTCCCCCTTATTTGTTTACTTTGGGACTACGTGGTAGATTCCCGGGAGATCCCCCTGCACATTTACTTTGGAACTATGGGTTAGATTCCCGAGAGATTCCCCTCCTGCACATTTACTTTGGGACTATGGGACGGTATCCCGGTAGATCCCCCTGCACTTTTACTTTGGGACTACGGAACGGTATCCCGGGAGATCCCCCTGCACATTGATGGTTGGACTACGGGACGGTATCCCGGGAGATCCTCTAATTTGGTACATGAGTTGGACTATGGGACGGTATCCAGGAGATCCACTGGACAGTTAAGGAAAGGGCTACAGGACGGTATCCTGGGAGACCCTCATTGGTATCTTTGACATTAAGCTGTGTTTACTCTGTGTTTACTCTGTCTTTGTAGTTGATATGGCTTCATTGACCTGCCTTATTTCACTACGGTATTTAATATTTCTGTCAGATTATTATACTGTTACTTATTGTATTATTATATTTTGTCTCAGTAGGGCCCTAACCTTCCTCGTCACTACCCAACCGAGGTTAGGCTCGGCACTTACTGAGTATCGCTGTGGTGTACTCATGCCCCTTTTGCGCATGTTTTTCATGTGCAGCTCCAGGTACCTCCACCCAGATGCACTATTCTCGCAGCGGAGAGATCTAGTNCCGGGTTTTGGGAGTTTGGTTTAGATTTCGTGATATGGGTTGTATTATGCCAAGTGGCATTTATACACAGTTTTCTCTTGACAGTAAGATTTTTAGTTGTTTGCTTCCGCAAGTTAGTTTATTTTCTGCAAGCTAGTGTAAATTCTGCATTTTTAGGCTTACCTAGTCATAGGGACTAGGTGCCATCACGACATGTTCACGGAGGGCGAACTGCGGTCGTGACAAGTTGGTATCAGAGCTCTAGGTTCATAGGAGTCATGGAACACAGGCCGGTTTATTCGAGTCTCGTTGATCGGTACGGCGACGTCTGTGCTTATCTATGAGAGGCTATGTAATCGTTAGGAAAATTCCACTTCATTTGATTCCTTATCGTGCATCATTTATTCAGTTTGGAGCCTATATCATATGTTCTTTTGAAATCCACTCGTGTATTGAAATTGCGCACTCGGTATCAATTATGCGCCAACGGTTCATGATGCTACAGAAGGAATATAAGGGAGCCAAGAATTTGCTCAACCATTGTTACCGCGTGTCATCTATATCGATAATGCAGAAGTAATGAGAGATCATTCAATTGTGCACATGGGGGTGCAATAGATTCTGACATCTGGTTGATAAGTACGGTCTTAAGAAGGTTTACTTAATTTCCTAATTGTCGCAGTAATGGTAGAGTCACGAGGTGGATGTAGATCTGAAGATAGTTGGTGGTAATAGAGACTATGTGGTTCGTATGAGATGTCTATTTAGCGAAGGGTACAACTAACAACCGAGATATTGGAGGGAGTGAGTTTAACTATCCAAAGAGTGACGTGTGCCAAACGAACGACTTGAGGTGTCTTATGATGGTGATGTACGAGCGATAAAGGTTAGTATTGTGGAGTATCAGGATATATCTTATGGCTTTGCACCAAGTGAAGGGAGTCCACTATGAACGACCAAATTGTGGATCCATGTGTCATATCAGATTTGACCTGAGATGTATTTATGTGGTATTCAAAAGTTCTCTGAAACTTGTATATAAGTAAGAGATGAGATTTGTATGGGATGATGTTGGGACTTTCGATATTCCTATATCCATAATAATTCTACATTTCAGTATCAGCAAGGAAATGGAAACAATTTTAGAATACTCGTAGTGCTACAGTTAATCAGAGCACTCTCATGGGACAATTATGTTTTAATGCACCACTAGCATGTGATTCCTTAAATAGTTATTCTAGTTATCCGGCACAGACTCAGTATGAGCAGACGAACTGCAGATGGGTTGTTATGAATGTGGTGATACTAGAAACATCATGAGAAATTATCCCAGACTTGGGAGAAATCTATTTCATCAGGACACACAGTCAACACATTCCATTATAGTTACTAATCTACATACCCTAAAGTTAGAGATGGAGAACGAACGGGTTGATGGTGCCTAAGAGGTGGATGCCCGACCCATTGATATAATTGCTATAGTGTGGCTGAGGCCACTACACCAGGTGGTGTTATTTCATGTACAATTCTGATTGTTATAAAATAAAAATAAAAATAAAAAAAGGGATATTTTTTCCTTAATTTGATTGGGTTTTGAAAATTGAGGCGAGTCCTCTTAATATGCTCCACTCATGAGTGAGCTTCGTAATCCTGAGATCTACTTATGTGAATACTCACGCTGGGCTATTATATGGAAATAGCTATCCCTATCATTATGTGTTGGTCACTAAGAATATCTATGAGGCTAAAAGTAACTTTCTATTACTTGCTATAGTGGGTTTTGATGTGATTTCAGGATAATTAATTTCAATTGTCAATTATATGCCCTATCGATATGAGGGTTCATTATATGTTGTGATTTTCTTTGACGGAAATTAGTGAAAGGAAGAAAGAAAGGAAATGAAAATTTTCAGTTGGCACAATGTGCAAATACTTGTGATTTAGAGTTGAGGATGAGATCCTCAAATTTTTATATAATGTGAAATATTTTAAACCAAGCTATAAGCTGCGGTGGAGGTTATATAAGGACAAAGTCCTGGTGGTGAAAAGTTTATGTGTTTAAAATTCTCCTTTTATGAAATTTAAAATTTTGTAGTATATTTTAAATGAGAGTCATGCCTGTTAGGCTTATTTGACAATTCTTGTGTATTTTTCTGTTCATATTCAGTCATTTTTATGTTGTAAACATTAAGTTTTAGCCTACGAGATGGGCGCCCAGGTGGCGTTAAATGTGACTCGTTAATTTAGGTAAGTAATTTATGAGTCTCAATGCCTCGTTGTGAGTAAAGTGGAGGTATGAAATAAGATGTTTGTTAACATAAGGTTAATTGGCAATGTTGTGATTCATGAACAACTATTATGGCCAGAGACATGGTTATGGGCATACAAATGATGTGTTTCATGTCCAGATATCAGTATGATTAAGCTATTCTTATAATACTCAGATTAGTGTTATTGATATATACATTGTGGTGTTTCATAGGGTTGTGGATGTGTTGTTAGGAGTTTTTTTGGTGTTACTCTGGCAGGTGGATAGGCCCAATTACACGGGAGGCTCTGCCGAAATTTCTGAAAAAAATTTGGAAGTTAGAAAAATTTGAGACATTAAGATGTGCGAAGAAAGAGATAAGCTACATCGTGTATTTGGGGATGAATGACCCTAAGTGGGGGAGAATGTAACATGCCAGAGAAACAATTTCGAAGTAACTAAGCGCTATTAAAAGTTAAAGTATGTTGAAATAAGACTAACGCAGTGTGTCAATGTGGAATTCAGGTCCTATGATGAATGTTAGATGTTGAAGTTTGGGTCCTGTCCTAAGGTTATGGACTAAGGATGAGGTGAAACCTTCAGTTAAGTTGAAGAATCAGTTATAGTAATTTTCTTGAAAAGGGTTTTATCCGGCCTAGTGTATCACTTGGGGTGCTCCTGTGTTATTTGTGAAGAAGAAGGATAGTTCCATGCGTATGTGTATTGATTATCGCCGGTTGAACAAGGCTACAGTGAATGACCGTTATCATTTGCCTCGTATTGATGATCTCTTTGACTAGCTTCAGGGCGCACGGGTGTTTTCTAAGATTGACTGGCGCTCAGGTTACCATCAGTTGAAGGTTCGGGAGCTAGATATCCCGAAGACTGCTTTCAGGACTCCGTATGATCATTGAGAGTCTCTCGTATGTCATTTGGGCTGACCAATGCCCCAACAACTTTTGTGAATTTGGTGCACAGTGTATTTTGGACATATTACTTTCGTTATTGTCCTTATTGATGACATTCTGGTGTATTCCCGGAGTCGGGAAGATCATGAGCAACACCTGAGAACACTGCTTCAGACTCTGAAAGAAAAGAAATTATATGCAAAGTTTTCAAAATGTGAGTTTTGGTTGTATTCAGTGGCATTCTTAGGCCACGTGGTATCGAGTGAGGGTATTCAGGTGGATCCGAAGAAGATAGAGGAAGTGCACAGTTGACCTAGACCCTCCTCAGCTACAGAGATTTGCAGTTTTCTTGGCTTGGCGGATTACTACCGTCGTTTTGTGGAGGGGTTTTCATCGATTGCAGCTCCTATGACTAGATTGACTCAGAAGGGTGCTCCATTTTAGTAGACAGAAGAGTGTGAGGCGAGCTTTCAGAAGCTCAAGACAGCTTTAACTACAACCCCAGTTTTGATATTTCCTGCATGTTTGGGGTCTTATACTATCTATTGTTATGCCTCGAGGATTGGCCTTGGAGCGGTATTGATGCAGGACGGTAGGGAGATTGCCTACGCATCCAGACAGTTGAAGGTAAATAAGAAGAATTATCCTGTTCACGATCTTGAGTTAGCTGCTATTGCTCACACCTTAAAGTTCTAGCGTCATTATTTGTACGGTGTGCCTTGTGAGATTTA
Source organism: Nicotiana glauca (assembly GCA_026770625.1). Lineage (NCBI taxonomy): Eukaryota > Viridiplantae > Streptophyta > Magnoliopsida > Solanales > Solanaceae > Nicotiana > Nicotiana glauca. Next base: position 41,756 of record MU688832.1, on the reverse strand, counting down.
TACTAATCACCGGAGCTTGCAGCACATGTTCAAGCAAAAAGGATCTATTTGCGGCAGAGGATATGGTTAGAGTTGCTGAAGTATTATGACATCACTGTTCTCTATCACCCGGGCAAGGCCAATGTTGTGGCCGATGCATTGAGTCGTCGGGCAGAGAGTTTGGGAAGTTTGGCTTACCTTCCAGCATTAGAGAGGCTTATGGCAATGGATGTTCAGGCCTTAGCCAGCCAGTTTGTGAGATTGGATCATTCGGAGCATAGTCGGGTTTGTACCTCGGTGTCCCAACGGTGAGCAGGTTAATTATGCGCACCAAAGACCCGATGGGTTGGTTTGAGCTGGGTGAGGTTAGATTATTGGGCACAAACTTGGTTCAGGATGTGTTGGAAAAGTTGAAAGTGATTCAGGACAGACTCTGTATAGCCTCATCCAGACAGAAGAGCTATGCAGACCGGAAGGTTCGTGATGTTTCCTATATATTGGAGAGCAGATTCTGCTTCGGGTTTCGCCTATGAAAGGCGTTATGATATTCGTGAAGAAAGGAAAGTTGAGTCCGAGGTTTATTGGACCTTTTTAGATATTGAAGCGTGTTGGAGAAGTTGCTTATGAGCTTGCCCTACCTCCCAGCTTAGCAGGAGTTCATCCGGTATTTCATGTTTCGATGCTCCGGAGATATCACAGAGACCCATCACATGTGTTGAATTTCAGTTTAGTCCAGCTGGACAAGGACCTATCCTATTTTGAGGAGACAGTAGCAATATTGGACAGGCAAGTTAAAAAGCTGAGGTCAAAGAACATTACATCAGTGAAGGGTCAGTGGCGGGGCCAGCCGGTCGGGGGAGGCGACCTAGGAGACCGAGCAGGATATGCGCAGTCGCTACCCTCATCTTTTCACTACTTCAGGTATGTTCTTTATGCTCATTCGAGGACGAACGAATGTTTAAGTGTGAGAGGATGTAACGACCCGATCGGTTGTTTTTAGAATTTATGCCCCGATCCCCTATTTACAGTTTTCCCTAAGTTCATTTCTGCTATTTTGGTTTGTCGGGACGCTCGGTGTTGAGTTTCGGAGAGTTTTGGGACACTCAGTCCCTAAATGAGAGCTTAAGTGTTGGAAAGTGGACCATAGTCGGAATAGTTTGATGACAGCCTCGGAATGGAAATCCGATGGTTCTGTTAGCTCCCTTAGGTGATTTCGGGGTTAGGAGTGTGACCGGAAGTAATTTTGGAGGTCCGGTGTAGAATTAGGCTTGAATTGGCGAAGTTATTATTTTGGCGATTTCTGGTTGATAGGCGAGATTTTGATCCGAGAGTCGTAATGGAATTCCGAGAGTTGTTGTAGCTTTGTTAGGTGTTTTAGGATATGCGTGCAAAATTTCAGGTCAATCGGACAAGGTTTGGTTGGATTTATGATCGAATGCGTGTTTTGGAAATTTTTAGAAGATCTTAGGCTTGAATTCGATGTAATTTGATGGGTTTGGCGCTGTTTGAGGCGTTTTGATGATTGGAGCAAGTTTGTATGATGTTTTAGGAGGTGTTGGTATTTTTGGTTGAGGTCCCGGGGCCCTCGGGTGTGTTTCGGATGCTTAACGGGGCATTTTTGGATTTGAAAATGTTGCAGCAACAAAACTTCTGGTATTCTCGCTTCTGCGGCTTGATAACCGCATAAGCTTTCAAAGCCGCATAAGCGACTTGGGCACCGCAGAAGTGGAAGCTAGGCTTCCCTCCATTTTTCGCAGAAGCGGGCGAGTTTTCGCAGAAGCGATCTCGCACCTGCGAGATTTCCACCGCGGAAGCGATACCTGGTCTGGTCAACGGAGACCGCAGAAGCGGTTAACTGGCCGCAGAAGTGGAAAACGAGTCTGGGCATAAGGTTAAGTCCTAAAAATGGGACTTCGTTCCCATTTTCCATTTTTGACGATTTGGAGCTCGGTTAAGGCGATTTTTCAAGAGATTTTCGGAGAGGACAACGAGGTAAGTGTTCTTAACTCAATTTTTGTTGGATAAATCAGATCTATTACAAGTTTTGGCATTAAATTAGTGAATTTAGTTGGAAAAGTTTAGAAAACCCTCTCGTATAGAATTGATGATTTGAGGGTCGAAATGTTATGGGATTTTGATAATTTTGGTATGGTTAGACTCGTGAGAGTACGAGGGTTCTGTAAATATAAATTTTACCCGATTCCGAGATGTGGGCCCGAGGGCCATTTTGGTCATTTTACACAATTTCGCGTATTAGCTTAGAATTTAATTCTAGAATCAATTACTTGAATTATCATTTACAATATGCAATTTAATTGAATAGATTTGAGCCATTTAGAGTCGGATACTCGTGGCAAGAGTGTGGTTTCAGGTTGACTTGCACTTGTTCGAGGTAAGTGGTTTGTCTAACCTTATGTGGGGGACCTTTCCCCTTAGGATGTGATATTTGGTAATTGAATTCCTTGTACGTGAGGTGACGAGCGCGTACTTGCGCTACTTGTTGAAAACCCAAATTTTTACTTAAAAATATCTGAATTGAGTTCTTTAATACTTGTTTTATTCTACCTGCCATTATATTCTGTGCTAGTCTAGAAAAGCATGTTTAGTTGATCCAAATTGCCTACTTGATTAATTTGCCTTAATTGCATTACGTGGAGCATGCTAGGTTATAACTATCTGTGGCTTGTATTGTTGTACTTCATTTCTGAATATTCTCTGATTTTGGATGCGCATTTACATTGGGACTACGTATATGGGATTTCGGTAGCTCCCCCTTATTTGTTTACTTTGGGACTACGGGTTAGATACCAGGGAGATCCCCCCCTGCACATTTACTTTGGGACTACGGGACGGTATCACGGTAGATCCCCCTGCACTTTTACTTTAGGACTACGAGACGGTATCCCAGGAGACCCCCTGCACATTTATGGTTGGACTACGGGACCGTATCCCGAGAGATCCTCCGATTTGGTACATGAGTTGGACTACGGGACGGTATCCCAGGAGATCCACTGGACAGTTGAGGAAAGGGCTACAAGACGGTATCCTGGGAGACCCTCATTGGTATCTTTGACATTGAGCTGTGTTTACTCTTTCTTTGTAGTTGATATGGCTTCGTTGACCTGCCTTATTTCACTGCGGTATTTATTATTTCTGTCAGATTATTATATTGTTACTTATTGTATTATTATATTTTATCTCAGTAGGGACCTGGACTTCCTCATCACTACCCAACCGAGGTTAGGCTCGGCACTTACTGAGTACCGCTGTGGTGTAATCATGCCCCTTTTGCGCATGTTTTTCATGTGCAGCTCCAGGTACCTCCACCCAGACGCACTATTCTCGCGGCGGAGAGATCTAGCAGAGACTTTGATGTATATCTGCCGTGTTCGCAGACCAGAAGTCTCTATCTTATTCCATCTTTAGTATATGACTTTCTTTTCTTTCGGTTGTGTAGACATTCTGTAGTTAGATCAGTGTATTACATTCTATTAGCCTGTGTTTCCTGTGAGTTTCCAGGTTTTGGGAGTTTGGTTTAGATTTTGTGATATGGGTTGTATTATGCCAAGTGGCATTTATACACAATTTTCTCTTGACAGTAAGATTTTTAGTTGTTTGCTTCCGCAAGTTAATTTATTTTTCGCAAGCTAGTGTAAATTCCGCATTTTTAGGCTTACCTAGTCATAGGGACTAGGTGCCATCGCGACATGTTCACGGAGGGAAAACTGGGGTCGTGACAGATCAGGTTCCAAAAGTTGTAATTCTAACCCGTTGAAGTTGTTTTGAACCTTTTTGACACCCTTTTCTTCCCAAACATGTGAAAGAGCCCATATTACTATGCAAAGAAAGACCTTCTGATCAGTCTTCGAGAGATGCCAAATCAAGCAAATAAAAAGGATTCATATCAGAGGAAACACTCTGCTCTAAGCAAGAAAAATGAAAAAAATGAGAGAGTCTTATTGGTGAAAACCCTCAAGGGAACCGTAAGGCGACGAAAGCTGAGAGAAATCCAAAATGAGAGAGTGTTATTGGTGAAAACCTCACAGGTACCATAAGGCGACAAGGAGTTGAGGAAGGAACAAATAAGAGAGGTTTGGCGGTAAAAATCCTTCAGGGTGTTGCAAGTTGAACAAGGTTAGTGATCCGGCAAGGAATTGGGTTGTGAAAATCTTGAAGCGCAAAGCAAGACAATTGGAAATTGATTGGTTAAATAGACTGGGTTGATCTGAAATGCACAACATGATCATTGGGGTCGGTTACTCCATTCAAATAAGTTTTTTCTCCTCTCTCAAACAGTCTTCTAGAGGAGGATTTTCTTCTTTATTCCTATCTTTTGAAATCATCGCATTTCATTTCTTATGGTTTTATTTAGCTAAGGCTTTTTCAATTATGGTTTGGTTTAATAAATTAGAAGGATTTTCAAAGCTTACTACTAGTTCCCAATATGGTGCAAAGCGAAGTGCGGCTAAAACATACCGGGGACAGTATGATGGGACGTAAAAGTGTCATTAAAAGTTCAATTGGTGAAATGGTTTAGGATCTTAGGGGAGATATATGGCGTCAGATAAGAAGGTTAGAAGTGAAAAACAACAGTTGGGAATCCTGCGGTTAAGGATCAATTAGAAGGTCAGAAATTTTTGACCAAGTTCAAGGCAGTCAGACGAAGCAGAGCATGGCAAAGAGAAAAACCATCCCCAGCAAGAGTATCACAACTAATCACCACATTCTAAACTGACAAGATTTTTCTTTGATTTGAAACAGGGGCAGAAAATGTCATTTGTATAGGAGAAACCCTCAGCAAGGAAAAACAAGTACCAAACAGGTTTGATCGCATAAATTCTCAGGACACTCCTGGAAAATGGGACTTAGTTTAAAAATCAAAATAATCTTACGTAGCAGAATTTAGCATAAATGCGCCCCAAAGGAATATAAGTGGAACTTCAAAGTTTTCACGCTTGAGATACATTTTAGGCATTACTCCCAGAGGCCTCGGAATTCAACATAATTTGGGAGACCCTCATAGCTCCGATCTCTCGGGCTGGCTGACAAAGGGACCAAAGAAACACCATGTTTTTCCACTTTTTTCCCCCAAGAAAAAACACCATTTTTTTCATATTTTCCCCCGATTTAATTGGAAATTTTCGGGACCGTCCTAAATAATGCGACCTAGCTTTAAGAAATTCTATTAGATAACAAGTTTAGTGTAAGTTTTACAGTAATGAAGTATAATTTAGCTTTAAAATTTCTCACTCGGAAGATAATATTTAATTTGAAATTTTTAGGACCCTCCTGGATAATGGGAATGTAGTTTTAAGATTATCCTAAATAGCAAGATTCAATAGAAGCCATGCCTTTAGAAAATATTGTAGCTTTGAAACATGCATCTTACCAGAAGTTTTGAGGACCCTCCTGGATAATGGGATCTAGCTTTCAAACTGTTAGACATAGATGCGCCCAACTACCAAACTGGGGCAGAAAATTTTCTTTTTTTTTTTGTCTATTTTTGTTGAAGTCAAGTGCTCGTCTGAAGAACAGGGAAAACAACACGGATGTTAAGGATAAAAAGAAGTTCAGGATCAGGCAATTAGGAGCCTACCTGAAGAACAAGGGAAAACAAATCAAAGTTTCAAGGAAGATTGGATCAAGTATTGGTAATCAGGCACCCACCTGAAGATCAAGGGAATACAATTTAAAATATCGGCAGTCAAGCGCCCACCTGGAGAGCAAGGGAATACAATTCAAGTATTGGCAGTCAGGAGCCCACCTAGAGAGCAAGGGAATACAATTCAAGTCAAGCAGTCAAGCAACCAGGAGCACACCTGGAGAATAAAGCAAATCATTCGTCGGTAATCAGGAGCCCGCCTGGAGAACGAAAGGAAGCAGATTAAATTTTAGAAATTAGGAGCCCACCTGGAGAACAAAGGGAAGCAACAATTTAAATATTGGTAATCAGGAGCCCACCTGGAGAACGAGGGAAAGAAGTAATTCAAGTTCAAGTAATTAGGAGTCCGCCTGGAGAACAAAGGAAGGAAACAATGGTCAAAGGAAGACGTTTAAAGGATCAGCAATCAGGTACCCGCCTGAAGAAAAGGAAAAGCATCTCAAAAATACAATGCACGTCAGCAGCAAAGGAACTTCTGTAGGAAAATACAAGTCGATAAGGCAACGACAGTCGCAATATCAAGTTTAAGAATAAATATTTGTAATGCATAGATCATATCTTAGTCTAGCTTCTTTATTTTATCATGGTGTAATAAGGAGGTCAGTAGGCAGTAGAAACAGCAACAACAACAATGAAACCACAGCTTCGTGGTAGTTCCAGCTGCCAAAATTTCCCGAACTACATTGACCTGATTCCTTTATAGCCAAGGATATGTAGGAAACCTTTGAAGTAGAGGTTCGGTCAGATTTTTTCAAAAATGCTTCCCACGGAGTATTCAAACGGGCAAAAATCGCTCGTATCTTCTCACTTTATCTTTGCACGAAAACTATTCATGTTTCCGAGCAAAGAGGGGCAGCTGTGAGCACGTGATTTTTGCCTATATGAATTACTCCCATAAATTAAATAACATTTTTGTTATTTGCAATTGTGTGAATTTTCGTGGCATTTTCTGTCAAGTGTTTGTATTTGTCTGTGCATGTTAATTTTGTTTAATTAATGAAAAATACAAAAAACGATGGCATCTGCATTTAGGATTTGATCTTACCTTTTTATATTAACTAAGTAAATAGTTGTTTTACAAAAATAAAAAATTCACAAAAATAACGTATTTTGCATTTTGTGTTTAATGTCAAAATTTTGTGATTTTCTTTTAGTTTGGTATTTAATTATTTTGTGATAATTAATACTTAGATTTATTTATTATTTTTTAGGATAATTTGGTCAAGGATCAATTTAGGTTTGTATTTTATTTTAATTAGAAAGAAAATTAAAAAGAAAAGGAAAATAAAAAAGGAAAATCCTATTTGGGCCTAAGTCCTTGTAAAATTCTCCAAGCCCAAACTAAACATACCCAAAAACCCGGTCAAACCCGTTCGATCCAGCCCAAACCCGAGTCAAAATCCGGTCCAGTCCCATTGCCACCCAAACGACGTTGTTTGGATAAGCTTTGATCAGGACCGTCGATCTCATTTGATCGAACGGTCCAAAGCTTCACCCATAATTAGGGATGTTCATAAAAATCCGAAAAACTGAACCAAACCGAAAACCAAACCAAACCGACCAAAAAAATCGATACTTTTTGGTTTGGTTTGGTTTTGGTTTTAAATTTTAAAAATCGATCAAATTTTGTTTGATTTTGGTTTTAATCAGAAAAAAACCGAACCAAACCGACTATAGGAGTATATTCAAATTTATTATTACACCTATATATATGTATATTATTATACAAGGTTTTAAAAAATTCATGGTAAATATTAATAGTTTGCACTTTTAATATAGTTCTTTACCTTTACATTCTAGTTTGATTGGTAGTTTTCTTTTTTTAGTGTAAGAATCCATTTCGCGTTAAAAATAATATATTTTTAATTGATTCCTTAAATTATTCATTACTATTTAATTCAATTATCATCAATATATCTTGGTAAATAATAGATTTCTCAAAGCACAATTGATTTGATAGTGTTACATTGAAAAGGTGGTCGCAGGAATATGTTTTGGTAGTGTATGTTTTATATTTAAGAAAAAACCGACATAAACCGAATCGAGAAAAACCGACTTAATTGGTTTGGTTTTGTTCTAATATTTGAAAAATCGACTTACTTGGTTTGGTTTCTTTTTAAGGAAAAACCGATCCAAACCGAACCATGCACACCCCTACCCACAATCCAAGCCCGACCCGCCCCGAACCGATCTAGTATACATGTAACCAAAACAACCCTGTTTCCTATTAATAATTTAATCAGAGCCGTTGGATTCCAATCATCCAACGACCCTAATTAAATCAAACGTTTTAATATACCAAAACCCCCAAACCCCTTACCCCCTCATAAACCCCCACCCCTCTCTCGTATCTAACAATTCAGAGGCAAACCTCACTCTGCCACCGTCCGCCGCCCGCCAGAAATTGTCCACGACGGCAAACAACCACAAATCACCACCAAATTCACACCCCTGACTCCTCTCACCCTCCCCTTCCAAAATCCCAACTTCCCTTCCCTCGAATGTCCCAAGATTTGGTCGAATAATTGATCGAAAATCGATCCCGAACCCTAACTTACCCAATCCCGACCAAACTAACACCCCTTGACCACCACAACTCCCTCTTCCCTAAGCCATAGCTAGTTTCTTTCGAATGTGGCCCAGTCTGCTCGAATCTTAAATCCAAGGATTCAAGTCCAAAAATCCAAAATCCAAAACTCTCTGCTCCAGTTACTCATGAAGTCCAAGATCGATTTTATCACTAAAATAAGGTTTTTCACTTGTTCTTGACAAAGAACAAGTGATTGACCTTATTTGGTGATTTAAATTGAAGGGTCATGTCACAAAGTCAGTCGAATTAGAGGCCTTCATCAGTAAGTTTCTTTAGTTCTTTGTTTACTTCTCTTATTTCACGTCCTTTCTTCTTCATTTTTCTTTTTTATCCGCATTTTTGTTTGAGCTTTCTTTTGACTGAAATTGTTTCTGAACTCAACATGTTCGTGTTTAGTTTTTCTTCATGGTCAATAGCTGTGCCTTAATTTCTTTTGCCTATTTTTTGCTTGAGTTTGTGTTTAAAATCCGTGAATGTTCCCCCTTCTCTTTCTTCTCACCAATTTTCTTTTATCCCTTAGTATTTCTTGTAACTACTAGTTTAATTACGTTTATTTTGTTTCCTTTATTTGATTTTTGATTCACAGTAAAGAATTCAATGCCGAGTTGAGTAATCACAATAATTCAGGCTTAAAATCAGAAAGTAATTGTGTTTTCCCAAATTTTTGATTCATTAGTTTCTTTGGTTCGTATGGTCACTTCTAATTGTTTCAGAACCTAATGCATAACCATGGTCATCTTTGACCTAGTTAAAGGGGCTGGTTGGTTAGAATGTGGGTTAACCTAGCATAAGGTAATAATGGAGGGGTAAATAACAGGGGCTGTAAAGGGTAATTTGGAAATTGAACCTCAATAATTGAATAAGAGCTGCTAACAATGGCAAGGGGCAATACTGAATTGATTAAAGGCACTAAGTCAGTGGAATTAATTAAAAAATGAAAAGGGATTTGTAGTGGAAAGAACACTAGCTTAGTGCCCATTTTAAAGGTTGAAAATCAAAATTAGAGGGGACAATTTTTGGAGTATAAGAATTGGAACAGAATATAGAATTCACAGGGATAGAGTCTAAGAGAAAATAGAGAATTAAGAAGAGAATCTGGAGTGTAGAGTTTAGGGAAAAAAAAGAGATTTCAGAAAGACACACAGATGCATACACACACACACACTGAGTTCATAGGGAGATTACAAGGTCTTGAGGTTAAGCATTGAGAAAGGTGATAAAGTCTGAAGAGAGAAACACTGAAAAATAGACACAGAATCTAAGAGGTTTTGATATAGAAAGAGAGACCTAAGACCTAAAAAATCCAAAAAATAGCAAGCGGGCTGAAAATTTCTAGTGAGATACTGTTCCATTGAGTTTCTGCTTTGTAATTTGAAATCTTCACTTCTTAAATCAATTTTCTGATTGTTTGGACTTTGAGATGGTTTGAGGTCTAGTCATTGAGGTCAGGTTTTGCTATTTTTGAGCTAATTTCCTGGGATTTAAGTGTTGAATCTGGTTGGTTTCTGTTGATGAAGCTGTTGTTCTGTTGCTATTACTATTTGTTCACCTCTTTTCCTTTAATATCCAGGTACAAATTATGAATCCTTCATGATGTAAACTTCAATTTGAAGATGGAATAAAGGCAGTGTTAAATTTTGGTAGTAGTTCTATTTGTGCGACAGCTGTGCCTCTTTCATGATGTTTATCCTCTAGTCATTTGATTCATAATGTAGTTTAGTTGGTTGTTGTTGGTTAACTAACTTCTTATGTTGTAATTGAATTATGGACTATTGAGGCAAAAAACTTGATCAAACGTGGATTAATAGCTAAGTTTGTGATTAAGCTCTATAAGTTAAGTGTAGGGTATTTTGGAACTATCAAGTACTACAGCAGCATATTTCTTCAAATATATGAATTTTAGCCTTAAGTTTGGTTGAAATAGGTACTCTTGTTTGTAGAGGATTTTGTATTAGAACAACTATTGATAATGATTGTATAGTCTACTATGTTTAAAAGTGTTGTGGTACATTGTTAAAATTGGTCGTTGAGTAAGGTTCAGTCATGTATTCATGGTAGATATAATTTGGTTTGCCTATCTGTTTGTCTAATTTCCATACAAACCAGTTTCTCTAATTTGCTCCCCGTTCAAGTAATCAAATTCAGGGACGGAACTTGTTGGTATTAATTGAAGAGTCTCAAATTAGCATAATAAGTTTGGGTTTCAATTTCTACAGTCGGATTAATTTGAACTCGCAGGGGTTCGACCTAGGATCTGCATGTTAACATTTCCCCTTCCCTTGTTAGATTTGGGCTTAATTTGAGCCCAAAACCTTGAAATCATTTGGAAAAAGACAACGACAATCCCTGCTAACGTGTGCTATATGGGGTCAACATTTGGTTCTAATGGGCGTGTGTGCAATCTTGTGTTTTCGCAGGGGCTCGATCGTGATCCCCAGCACCACAATTGTATACCATTTTTAATGTTGGGCTTCATGTGTAATTTAGTTCAAGTCATGGATAATTATCAAGTTAGCAGCCCACAAATAGTTATTGGGCTCCGTTAGGCCCAGATTTGAAGGAAATGGACATTCATTTGTCCATATAGCAACGAAATTTAGACTTAACGTAAAAGGCGCATTTGAATTTCTTTAGTATTAATTAATTAGACTATCAAATAGATTGAGGTGAGCCATAATAGATAATAAATAATTTTTGGCCCTCCGAGCTTTAGTTTGAATACCCTTTTAAAATGGAATTGAAGTGCGCCGCGCCAAATAAAATCTCAAATGCGTGGCCCTCACTTAATTATTTCTTTTAAAATTCTTAGAATTCGAGGCGTGCCATTTAGCAAATTTTCATGGCCCTCGCAAAGTTAAAGACGCGTAGTTACTTTAGGCACGTTGTTTTAATAATACTACCTTCCTAAACTCGGGTGTGCATTTCATCTGACCCAAATCTAAATCTTACTAACGTTGGATAAAATGTGTTTCGGATTGCGGGTGCATTTCATGTGACGCGATCCAAAGACATGTTTTATATGATGTTAAATCTTCTTTAAAATAAATAAAAGCGGTTTTAAAGTTTAAAAATGCACATAGGTTCAAATGTTTTAAATCAGATAATTAAGCCAAATTATAACAGTTGAGCGACCGTGCTAGAACCACGGAACTCGGGAATGCCTAACACTTCTCCCGGGTTAACAGAATTCCTTACCCGAATTTCTGGTTCGCAAACTATAATACAGAGTTAATCTTTTCCTCGATTCAGGATTCTAAACCGGTGACTTGGGATACTCTAATTATCCAAAGTGGCAACTCTAAATTTTTAATAAAACAAATAATCCCGTTTTGATTGTCCTTTAATTGAAAAAACTCCTTATACCCTTCCGGGGATGTAGTAAAAAGGAGGTGTGACAACATGATCCACAAAGAAATAGAGGTGTGTGTGGACGACATCATTGTCAAGTCCAAGAGGGCCGCAAATCACACAAAGGACCTAAGAATGTTCTTTGACAGACTCAGGAGGTACAATTTGAAACTGAATCCCTCAAAATGTGCATTCGGGATTCCCGCATGAAAATTACTAGGTTTAATCGTCAATCGTCGAGGGATCGGGATGGATCCATCCAAAGTCAAAGCTATTCAGGAGTTACCATCGCCTAAGAGCAAAAAAGGATATAATGAGCTTCCTACGACGTCACAACTACATCAGTCGATTCATCGAACAACCCATAGTCATATGTGAACCCATCTTCAAGATGCTGAGAAAAGATGCCGAAACAAGTTGGACAGAGGATTGTCAGAAAGCTTTTGACAAGATCAAAGGGTACCTGTTCACACCACCAATTCTGGTCCTGCAAGAACCAGGATGACCTTTGCTACTCTATCTATCTGTATTGGATGGAGCCTTCGGATGTGTTCTGGGAGAACGTGATGATATAGGAAGAAGTTCACACCTTATGAAGCACGGTACTCTCTGCTTGAACGCACTTATTGTGCTCTGACCTAGACAGCTCAAAAATTGAGGCATTACTTTTGTGCCTACACTACATACCTCATATCCAGAATGAACCCTCTGAAGTACATATTTCAAAAATCCATGTCGACTGGAAAGTTGGCTAAGTGGAAGATACTGTTGAGTGAGTTCGACATCGTCTACGTAACTCAAAAGGCAGTCAAAGGACAAGCATTGGCACATCACCTTGCTAAAAATCCAGTGGAAGGAGCATACGAATCATTGAAGACGTATTTTCCTGATTAAGAAGTATCATTTGTAGGAGAAAACATTACCGAAACATACGATGGTTGGAGGATATTCTTTGATGGAGCTGCAAATTTCAGAGGAGTGGGCATTGGAGAAGTTTTGGTATCAGAAATGGGTCAATATTATCCGGTATCTGCTAAACTAAGATTTCCCTATACTAACAACATGGCAGAGTATGAAGCTTGCATACTAGGGCTCAACATGGCAGTCGGCATGAATATTCAAAAGATGCTGGTAATCGGTGACTCAGATTTGCTTGTACACCAAGTAAAAGGAGAATGGGCCACCAAGAATTCCAAGAGATTTCCATATGTGCACCATGTGCAGGAATTGAGAAAGAGATTCACGAAGATAAAGTTCCGACATGTGCCTAGAATTCAGAATGAGTTCGCCGATGCATTGGCCACTTTATAATCAATGATACAGCATCCAGATTAATGGTGTATTGTGGGCCAGGCTCGGGCCTAAACGGGCCTAACGGGCCGGGCTTCGCGGTCCCGGGCTTCGCGGTCCCGGGCTTCGCGGTTCCGGGCTTGGTGGGCTTATAGGATGGAACCGGCCCGTGACGGGCCTAAGCCCACTATGGTCCCGGGCTTAGCGGGCCGGGCTCGTGGGCTTAGCGGGCCTAATGGGCTTTTTAATTTCCGGGTTTTTTTTTAATTTTTTTTGTTTAAGGCAATTTCTTGTAAACTATATATGTATGT